>UESW01003913.1:740593-820908 GCA_900491605.1 Calamus simplicifolius | reverse complement strand
CTTTGGAATGATTTTGAAACCCTTAAGATTGATTATCTAGAATTCAATCAATTTCTTTAAATTTCTTTCATGATTCTAAGGACAACTCATCTAGATATTTGAATCATTTGATTTACTACATTCCAAAGATTTTATCCAAAATTTATTGATTTTCTTTTGACATGTTTCGGATCTTTGAAACTCTCTTTATTTTTCTGAAACTGTCAGTGGAGTCGACACCCCAATTTGTGGAGTCGACACCTTGTCTGTGTCATTCTCGGTCTGAGACCTTGGAGCCGACACCCGCCTTAGTGGAGCCGACTCCAGTTCGGTCGTTGACTGTGTTAGCGACCTGGAGCCGACGCCTCGCTTTACAGGTTTCGACTCCAAGTAGTCCTAGGTTGACTTATCTAGGGCAGAGCCGACTCCTCTTTCATTCCAATCGACTCCTAACTCTTCCAAACTCTCCCAAACTTTTTCCAAAACCCTAAATCCCTCAAATTAACTACTCCTTAGCTCTCAATGGCACCCAAATGTAGGGGATCCGTGTTTGGTGGAGCGGTGACGACGAAAAATGAACAATGAGGCGTCCGGTAAGGCAGCCTTTACCGAGCTCTTCGTCCTCTTGTCATCCACACGAGCGCTGTTTCAAGCCCCTCCTCACCTCAAATCGACACCTTAGCCGGCCGAGTAATCACAATGAGCAGAAAGGTAGACTTTTATTTCTTTGAGGAAGAAGTTTCACTATTGGACGACAGTTAAAAGAACTAGATTGGGATAAGGTATGTTCCCTTGATTTATCCACTTATCTGACTGTAGTCAAGGAATTTTATTTTAATCTGTCTAGAGGAGATGGAGGAATAGTTAGTTCTGTGAGAGGGAAAAGGATTTATATAACCTCAAAATTCTAGGAAATCTTTTAGGGATTCCTGTTACTGGGCTTGCTGGAAGCATTCATAGTGAAATGTCAAATGCTTTATCAAGGATGCTAGGAAGGGAAATCACTAAGTTTGAAGAAATTAGGGCAAACCAATTGCCTCTTAAGTTAAGATTACTTCATAATATCTGTGGTCGGATTTTGTTTCCCAAGACTGGGAGGTTTGAGTATGTCTCAAAGCAAGACATTGTTATATGGACAGTGTTTTGACTGGACAACAAATTAATTTGGCTGGTATGAGGTTTGGTATATGGCTGAAGCCAGGAATAAGAAAAGATCCACTTTACCCTATGGTATGATATTGACTTTAGTATTCCAAAGCTAGGGTGTTGTTATTTCTGAAAATGAACCCAAGAAAAATTTAAGGCACACAGATTATTATAGTTTAGCAACTGTACATAGAATGGGATTTGTGAAGAAAGATGGAAAGGAAATGTCTCTTGGATGAAAGAGCTACTGATGTTGGAGCTACAGCACCTGGACCTTCAGTGAGACATATTTCGCCAGGACCTAGTAGCCCAGCACCTTCAGCAGCTCCTGCACCTGCTATAAGTTCATTTGTTCAAGCTTCTACCAGTTTTTCTACACTCAGATGGAGCAATTGAAATCATTACTTTTGAACCATAAAGAAGAGATGAAGACTGAGTTAGATAGCATATTTATGAACTTGAGAGAGACTCTCTATTCCTTGGATGATAGGGTGAGTAAGATTGAGTCCACTCTTGGATCTTCTTCAGAATCTTTGAAGGCAGATCTCATGCACATATTTGAGGAACTTAAAGAGATTGGAGGAGATTCTGAGACTTATTCTAGATGCAATGCAAGCTTCAAGAGAAAATTATTACTGCATCTGCATTCGTTGATAGAAGACTGAAGGAATTTGTTAGAACTCAAAGTGAAGGAATGGAAAAAATTATAGAAGAATTGCAAAGACTTCTTAGAAATTATTAAATACTATATTTTGATTTTGTTGTAATGAAGTTTTCTTTCTTTCTTTTGATGTTATTAAAAGTTGATGTTTTGTTTAATATGTTTTGATGTTTTGATATAATTGAAGTAACTTTTTGTTCAATGATGTAAAAAAACCAACATTTTGATATAGTTGAAAGTATTTATGATGTAATGAATATCATATTTGCTATCCTGAAACTTTGATATAGAATGACTTGAATTGAGTTTTGATTCACTTATGTTTAATGCATTGATTTATACTACTTGTAACTTCTTAACCTTTTTGTTGATTACAAAAAAGGGAGAAGTAAATGATATTTGTATATGCATAAAAGTTACAATTAAATGTACAAAGGGGAAAGAAGATAATTATATATATACATTGAATGAATTTCATTATTCATTAAGAAATTGGTATCAAGGAGTTTCAATGAAATAAGTTTAATTGGTATCAAACATTAAATGAAATGAGCTTAATTTGATATGCATGGAGTTTAAATGATAAGGAAAGAAGATGTTATAAGTATCATAGGGGGAGCTATCTCATTCAGGGGGAGCTTAACTATGAGAACTTATCTTCTTTAAAAATTTCATTAATTAATCATGCATATACTCAATGTTTTTATCATCATCAAAAAGGGAGAGATTGTTGACCCAATTATTGATTTTGATGATTAACAAAAGACATGAGTATATTCATTATGTTTCTGATAAATTTAAGAAGTGTTTCAGGCATTGAGAATGTTTAATCAGTCAAAAGGTATAAGGAAATAAGTTTTTAATCGAATTTTAATGGAAATTATTTAAGTTCAGAACTTAGAGTCGACACCTCAACTGTTTGGAGCTGACCCTAGGGCGTATCAGAACTTTTCTAGAATTTCAGCATGGTCCGGAGTCGATACCTAGAGTTTCGGAGCCGACTCCAACATGAGATACAGAGAAGTATTTTCTATGTCAGTTTTCAGAGCCAACACCTAGAGTTTGGGAGCCGACACCTGAAAGTTGCGGAGCCGACACCTGAGTTTCTGGAGCCAACTCTAACTTGAGTACAGAGAGCATGTTTTTTGGACATAGTTAGAGCCGATACCTTTGAAATCTGGAGCCGACTCCCGAAAGCGCCAAGCCGACACATTACCTTTTCGGAGCCAACTCCTCAACAACTTTTTATTTGCTATTTTGGACACCCCGAGTTGGAGCCGACACCTGCAAAGTTGGAGCCAACTCCAACCTGACAAAAACGGATTTTCAAATATCAGAATGGACTCCAACGGTAATATTTTTTTTACCTAATCACTAATTGATATTTTTCTGTGTGTGCAGAAGCAATCCAATTACTCTGTAATGGCTATTTTTCTCACCTAAACTTGGATTAAGAGATCTATAAAAAGGGGGAACCATCCATTTGAAAAAGATGAGAAAAATCAAGAAAAATACTTAGTGAAAAAGAGAGGGAAATCAAGAGGAAAGACTCAGAGCTCAAATCCATCAATCCTAAAGAGTTCAAAGAGAAATCCAAAGCACTCAAAGTTCAGAATCAAGGATTTCCCAAGTAAAAAGGAAGAAAGCAAAAGCCCTATTTTTCTCCAACTTCTCCACTGTGATTTTGTGAAGAATCTGAGCTGAGGCCTGATTCAATCTTGCAAAGGAGAAGAAGAAAAGAAGAAAAGCACACATCCAAATCGCTTCAAACAGGCTTTTCTTACCTTTGTTTATTTAATTGCATATTTGCTCATTTGAGGAGATGTTTTGTATTCAAAACTCTATTTTTATTGTTATTTGCTAATTCAATCAGGGGATTGAATTAGTGGAGGTAGTGTACCTCGGACAAGCTAAGGATAGCTTGTGGTTGGGTTTTGTGCTAGTGAGCCCGAAAAAACCAGTTGGGTTCGTTGTGACCCAGGAAAAACAATAAGTTTGGGTTGTGAGCTTGTAAAACAACTCGACTGTAATCAAGTGGATTATAGTGTGGACCTAAGTGCTACATGGGAGTGGACGTAGGTATTGGATACACAGAACCACTATAAAATCTTGTGTTTGTCGTGCTTTGTCTCTCTTTCTATCTCATTTATTTGTGCCTAACATTTATCTATACATTGCACTCAAGCACTTTCATATCAAAGCACTTAGTTTTAAAGTGTTAAAATTTTTAAGAACCCAATTCATCCCCCCTCTTGGGTTGCCATCTGGGCCAACCGACCCCAAAAAAATTAGAGCCGACTCCAACTCGCAATGTGTTGACCCCACAGAATTCCAGAGCCAACTCCACGATGAACTTTTTCTTACTATTTTGGGAAACCTGACTTAGAGCCGACACCTTAAAAAATTGGAGCCGACTCCAACTTGTCAGAGTCGATTTTTAGATTTGTCAGAATCAGCTCCAACGGTCATATTTCTTCACCTACTCTTCAACGGTTCTTTGCCTTTGCGTGTTGAACTAATCCAAGTACTCTTAATGACTAGTTTGCATCAAAAACATAGATTAAGAGAGATTATAAAAAGGAAATTTTGACTGTTCAAAACACACAAGAAAAAAAGAGAGAAAAAGAGAAATTTCAAAGAGGGAAATCTCCGATTCAAAGCCTAAATGTTCAAAAGAAATAGAAGAAAAATTCAAAAGCCTTCTAAGATCAAATCCGAAGAATTTCCATCGATTTGAAGAAGAAAAGCAAGAGTCCTAGTTCTTCAACCTTCTCTTCATTAAGCTTCCATTAAGCTTCCTTCAAGTGCCTAAATTCAAGCTTTGAAAGATCATTTAGAAGAGAAGAGAAAAAGAAGAAAAGCTCAATATCAAATAGCTTCAAATCAGGCTTTTCTATTCTCATTTTACTCATATTATTTATCTGCTCATTTGAGGAGCTTTTAAATTGCTGTAAAATATTTACTTGAGTTGGTTGTTTTCTAATTCAATCAGGGGATTGAATCAATTGAGGTAGTTGACCTCGGGCAAGCTTGGATTAGCTTGTTAGGTTGTGTGCTGGTGAACCTATGAAAATCAGCTGGGTTCATTGTGATCCCGTTGTAAAATAACAAGTTCAGGTTGTGATCTTGCAAAACAACTCTGCTGTAATCAGAGTGATTATAGTGTGTACCTAAGAGTTGCTTGGGAGTAGATGTAGGTATAGCTAACACTGAACCACTATAAACCCTTTGTGTTTGTCGTGCTTATCTCTTTCTCTCTCTTTTTATATTGTGCTTAGCATTCATAGCATCACTTCACTTGTGCACATTCATCTTGTGGAATTAGTTTTAATTGTATTTTTTTAAGAACCCAATTCACCTCCCCCTCTTGTGTTGCCATCTGGGCCAACACTTTATTAAGGTCGGTAAAGATGATGCAGATTCTCCAGCTTTCGCTCGCCTTACAAACCATCACTATATTGGCTAGCCAATCCAGATATTGCGCTTTCGAATGTGGCCAGCAACAAGCAGCTTATTGACTTCCTCATCAATGGCTCTATGCTGCTTTAGGGCGAAACTTCTCTTCTTTTGATGGACAAACCAATACCTTGGGTCAATATTGAGTTTGTAGGTAATTACCTTCGGAGGTATGCCGGGCATGTCCGATGCTGACTAGGTGAAGATGTCTGAATTTGGCTGCAAGAAGGAAAGGAGTTGATTCTTCAACTCCATAGGAAGAAGTTTGCCAATCCGCATTGTCTTCGCCGAATCGCCCCCTAGTGGAAAGGTCATCAGGTGCTCGATTGGCTCTCCTCTTCTTTCTGACTCTCTGGGATCGAGCAACTCTAGAACCGGTGAAATCATCACATTCTAAGGACTGGGAGCCATATGATAGAACAGTTGCACTGGATTTTGCTTCCAGTGCATCTCGCCAACCCCTTCACTAGTAGGATATTTGACGAGAAGGTGTTTAGTAGATACCACGGCATCCAGGAGGTTTAGACTAGGCCAACCAAGTATGGCATTGTAGGCCAACGACACTTGGGCCACCAGAAACATCATTAGGACCATGCTTTGATATGATGGCATCCCTACCATAACCGACGGGGTGTTTACCTTCTACCCTCACATAGTTTCTTGTGAAACCGACCAAAGGTACCATCATTGGTTGAAGAGAGCTGGAAGATAAGTTTATCCGAATAAAAGCATTATAAGTAAGGATGTCAGCGGAGCTTTCACTATCAACCAAAATTCTTTTTACAGGATGTTTAGCAATTGTCATGGAAACTACAACGCTATCATCATTCAAATTATCCCCTCCCCCCGCTAGCTTCCCTTCAGGAAAGGGGATTATATTCTCTACCCCCTCCTCCCCTCTCTGCCTTTTAGAGGATGAATATGCCCTACAGGAAAGCATGCCTACAGTCCTTTCCATCGGAGTATTGTCGACATTGGCCTGGATAGATGGAGGCCTCATTAGTGCTGGGACAGCCGGAGGTCCTTCCTTCTAGATGAACTTTCCGAGGTAACCCTGCTAAATGAGCTCCTCGATGGCCACTTCATATTGCATAGTCTTCTATGTCATGGCCGTAATCTCGATGGAAACAGCAATAGTGGCTCTTATCGTGGGTGGCGTCCCTCTTTAACGGGGGAGGGCGTCGGAGGTAAGACTCGTTCTCGATCTCCATGAGGATGTCTTCTCTGGGGGCGAAGCTCCAGCCCCAATTATTTGTCTAGCGCAGGGGCTCAAGCTTTTTAGGGGGACGTCTGCTTGGCTCCGCACAGAATGGCTTCTTAGTAAGCCTTCCTTCAGCTTTCCTCTACGTGAAGTCAGCTTCATCGGTGCGAATATACTTTTGCGCGCGACTTAGGAGCTCGGCGTAGGAGCTGGGAAGCTTCTTGTCTAATGAATAAGTGAAGTGGGAAGGGCGAAATCCCCACTTCAGGGCCAAAGTAGCCACAGCATCATCAAGGTGATACACCTCCAGGGCCACCATCTTGAAACGGGCCACAAAATATTTTAAAAGTTCTCTCTCCTGTTGGATGGAGAACAGACTATCCACCACCTAAGGAATCTTTCGATAGGCATTAAAATGTGTCAAGAAGGTCCTCTTCAACTATTGGAAGGAGTCAATGTTGCGCGAAGGTAGACGAGAATACCAAGCGCGTGTAGCCTTCCGCATGGTGGCAGAAAGGGCAACACATAGAAGGGCATCGGTTGTCCCTTGAACTTGCATGAGAGCCTTTAGCTCTTGAGATAGTCTAGTAGATCCGTGATGCCGTCATATGGATCCAGCTAGGGAAGGCAAAACCTAGAAAGGATGGGCTCTTTTATAATACGACAAATGAGGGATGGACGAGTGTTGTAGTTCACCTCTAGCTAGTTGTTGAGCCTCTAGCTGAACTTCTCCAACCGTCGGTGTTACTCGTTCAAGTGCCTCTCCATCTTGTATTGATATCTTCACCCGTTGAAGAGAGTAGGGGGAGGAGTGATGCTCATGGTGGTGTCTTTTCTCGGGCTCCTTCCTGTGCCGCCGCCTGGAAGGACTATCCGAATGGAGAATAGAAGACCGCAACCTTATGAAGACTTCACGGTGGTGATACTTAGGTGAAGCATGACAGTGGTGATGCTCTCTCGAAGGAGATCTTCCATGAGTAGATTGTTGGCTAATTGGTGCAACTGTTGAAGGCAATATGGGAGGCCCGGGTTGCTGCTGAGTGGTCATCGGGCGTTGCTCCTACAATTCGCAGACTGCTGCAACCAGAACTTGGACTTGTTGAGTGAGGTGGCCAGTTGTTCGCATGGAGTGGCCGAGGCTGGTGGCAAGGAAAGAGCAGGGAGGTTAGCCTCCTGCTACTCAGCATGCTGTGGATACCCCCAGCATAACTGGCGGAAGCCTCCTGAGCATGCGTCACCACCATTGTTGTCTGAGAGGGGGCGAGCTTGTAGCTTAGTGTCACATAGCTATCCTTCCTTCAGTACGCCCCCTTTCTGATGCGCCAATCTAATGATGCATGATCACCGCGAGCTGATGTCCGTGAGCTTTTACAGGTGCACCTGGGGTTTGTGGAGGAACCTTCACTCCAAGATGAGGCCTGCAAGAAGTCCCGGGGACCGGATATTCTGGTGGAGACCCTCCGACGATCAAGTTAGTGACCAGAATCACAGTCATGAATTTAAGGAAGCTCGAGAGATAGATTTTTCTCTTTCTTGATCAAAATACTCTCTGAGTGCTTGAGTATTCATACCTGATCCAGGGGTCCCTATTACCCATTTTATGGATATTCTTTGAGTCTATGAGGCTTGCTTGGGAAGCTTGGAGTCTGTCCCATCTGATCTAGGTGATTCGTATCTCATGATAAATAATGACTTTTTGGGCTCATCTGATGTATTGACATCTCATGATGGGTGATGACTTTTTGGGCTCATTTGATTCGAGTAATTAAAGCCTCATGATGGATGATGACTTTCTGGGTTTAGTGTAAGAGCCAGTGGAATTTGTCCTATCAAACATGCAAGCCATAGGCAGTTGATGGGCTTAGCCTTATCAGTTACGTGGGCCGCAAGTAATTGTGGGTCCAGTTTTGTCAGGCATTTGGGCCACAGGCAATTGGTGGGCCCAGTTCGGAAAGGAGACCGCCTTGGAAGCCGGGCCGAGTCCGAAGACTAGGCCGCCTAAGAGGTCGGGGCCGAGCCTGAAGAGGAGGCCGCCTTGGAAGCCGAGGTCAAGTCCAAAGATGAGGCCTCCTAGGAGGTCAGGGCTGAGTCCAGAGAGGAAGCCGCCTTGGAAGTCGGGGCTGAGTCTGAAGACGAGGTTGCCTAGGAGGTCAGGGCTGAGTCCAAAGAGGAGGCTGCCTTGGAAGCCGGGGCCGAATCCGAAGACAATGCCACCTTGGAAGCCGGGGCCGAATCCGAAGATGAGGCCGCTTTGGAAGCCGAGGCCGAGTTCAGAGACGAGGCCGTCTTGGAGACGGGGCCAAGTTCGGAGACGAGGCCGCCTTAGAGATCGAGGCCGACATCCTTTCAACTTATGCCGTCAATTAACTCTAACCGTTAACTTACATGTGGCTTTACCAGCCACATCACACATTATAATATATATTTTTATTTTTAAAATTTAATGTTTTAATGAAGTTTTTACATTCTAAATAATGAAATGATAAATTTTTAATATTTTATTTTTCTTTAACTCTCTCTCTCTCTCTCTCTCTCTCTCTCTCTACTTATTTTCAACTCTTCTAATCCGTAAGTTATTTAAATTTTTATGTTGTCATCAAAGTTTATGCTACGGAAGAGGAAACATCATATTTTTCTAATTCTTATTTTTTAAAATATTTTCCCTCCCTCCCCCTTTCCTCATTATTTTTCACCCTTCTAAATCACAAATCATCCAGTGAGAAATTTGAAAAGTAAAACAGATATGAATTTTTTATGCCTAGAGCTTGATAAGGTGGCGCTTAGCCTCTATTACAAATAACGAAAGGTCATCGCATACCTCAGAAACTACAAATGGATCACAAAATATGAAGTACTAAGGAGGGATCATTTAATATTTGGAAAAAAAACCTATCCTTCAAACCGCATAAGTAGGTAAACCATTTGAACTTTTGAAAGTATGTTCCTATAAAATAAGAGAAGTCATTCAAACTTTATGCATAGCATATTATTATGCAATGTTGAACAATGAGAATATCAAATTTTCAGATATATGCAATTCAAATTATGCATGGGCTACATATGAGTGGAAAGCACGAAGAAGCATGGTAGAATAAAGATGATCTATAACAAAACTCTTAGTAAATTCATAATTAGGCAAATAATATGGGATGCCAATATGACAAATTGCACTAGATTAAACCAACCAACACCCCAAATTTTAACCTAATTAAAGGCAATCAAGTATTTTTTAAAATGATTTTTATTTATTTAAAACTCATAAATGTATGTGTGATAGCAAATAAAATTACTTGAAAAACATAAGTTTTCATTTAGATTTATATTACCAAACATAAAGCGCCGTATTTTTCTTAATTCTCATTCTTCCTTGATCTCTCCTTGTTATTTTTCACCCTTCTAACCCAAATTTATCTGGTGAAAAACTTGAAACGCAAAACCAAAGTTAGATTTTGCATGCCTGTCTGTACTTTCTCGAACTTGACAGGGTGGCTATCCCTCCTCTTTTACCAATAACAGAAGACAACATTATACCTTAAAAACTACCAATGGATGGCAATTGAGAGATATCAGGAGGGATTATTCAATATTTGAAAAAAATAAAATCCTACCCTTCCTCTGTAAGTAGATGGACTGCTCAAGCTTCTTGCAGCTCTTTCCACAAACTATAATTAAAAATTATTTGTTTCATTAGGAAATCAAAATATCTGTTAAGCCTATAACAGGTATTTCAAAGTTTTTCCGTTCCTGGAAAGACCTTTTCTTTGAATTTCCTTTTAAGCAAACATACTTTAAGTATTCTTATTAGCAGACACTCAAATAATTATGGGTTACTAAAATCCTGTTTGGCTTTGTTAGATAGTAGAGTTTTCATTAGCAAAGTTTTAATGAAAAAATATTATTATTTGGTGATCGTTTTCACCATTCCAAATAGAGTTTCGTCCTGAAGCTTTAGATTAGAGTTTTTTCTTACAAAATATTTTTGGGATTTAGGGAAGTTGAAAAGAATATTTAAAAATTGTTAATTGTATCAAAATCATCCAAAAGTATTTTTGACTCACTCGAATATATATTTTTTAACCTTTCAAAACGATGTTAAGTATGGTCCAAACAACGAAACACGTTAAAAACAAACAATGGCGACAACATGCGACACTGCCACATTGAAAGCGCACCAACTGGCAATATAGATGAAAAGACAATAAGGCAAAAAAATGAGGACCACAGGCACATCTAGGAGATCCCATGCATACTATAAAGAGTCAAAGATAAAACTTTGGACACGCACGCGCAGAGAGAGAGAGAGAGAGAGAGAGAGGTTGTGATCTTCGTACGAACATCTCATGCAATGCATGAGAAATATGCCAGATCTCATAACAAAGATAAAAGGAGCAAAATATGTTACACCGTGGTATCAAAAGAAAACTTCACTGCTGTCTCCCGCCTCTCTCCCCCAAAAGAATAATTGCTGTCCACTCAAACACTGAGTTCCAATTAAATTATATACCACAAAATTTTGCACGAATGAATCTTACAAAATGCTGTAAATGGGCACAGAACTCTCTGATAATTGATAGTCTCCATATTTGCTTTTATGATTGTAAACACCATCATATTCATTCAAATCTGAGAATATAATGACGATGATAATTTCATGAATAATGCCCTGGCAATCACAAAAGTAATTTCATGAATTTAACATAAATAGAAAGAAAAAATGTTTACAAGGAGCAATCAGAAAGCATGAGGACAGATTACTCATTTTGTTTTATTTGAAATTTATCTTTACTAGCACGGTCCTACTTTAGCCTCAATATGCTAACCCTCATTTTAGACCAATAATGGCCGTTGACTGCTTGTAGGCACTCCCATGGCAAAGCATGGGTTATTATTTATTAATACAATATAAAATGGAATGATCAATAAGAAGTTAAAAATAGTGTTCTTTTAATTTTTGACGATGATCAAACTGGACCAAAAGAAGTCATGGCTATAATGATTTCACTTGTACTTCACCAAAAAATGGAACCTTCCTTTTCATGGTGAATCCAAGCTTAAAAATAGTCCGAAAGGCTTCACACTTCCATTTCACAAATATTTGTATGTTTTTATGAGCCAACAAATTAAGATGTGATCTTACCGTGATAGGAATAAATCATCAGAACAACCAAAATTTTGCAGGCAAATGCTAATCATTTTCGCAAAAATGGCTTTTGGCATATAAGCAACCTCTGATCACTATCACTCTGCCGCTCGATAACCCGTGCATCCCAATGAATTTGAGTCACAAGAGCTCTTGCTTTCTCTATAACCTGAACTTTATCATGTAGAACAACCCATCCCTAACCAACCGAATACCCAAAATGAAACAAGTTAATTAAGAACAACTAAAATACTGATTCAAAATTTACTCGCATGAAATTGAAGATGAAATGCAATCATTGATCACAATACAACATGAATTGAAAATATGAAGGCCCATCTGAAACAAAATAATAAATGTGAAAATGTAATGATAAAAAGGACAAATAGCATCTACTATTTAGATACATCAAAATGTCTGCCACGATTGTTGTTACACGTGGATGGTTCATGTGTTGCTAAGGTATGCTATTGCCATTTTTTTATATTTGGGCAGCAAGGACAAGATGAGAGCCAACGTGAATCAATATGATGACAGTTTGAGTTTTGTCAGGCAAGTAAGAGAGTGGAATAGATAACCATCAAATTTGCTAGACTACAGGACAAGAGTTGTTTGTTCAGCAGGCAGAACTCATAATTTTCATATAAACAACTGATCTTTGTCAAATTGGGACAAAAGGTGAGAAGAACACTGACAAGCTGGCCATGTTGAGAAAGAGGAAGACAGAGAAGTCATGAAAAGAATGGGGCAAACCTGATATAAACAGAGAAGATCAGGAATGGCTGCAACAACTACTTGCATATAAACAAATAAGACAAGCAGAGTGGCAAGGTTAATGAGAGATCTTGATTCAGTTACAATAGATGCAAGGGGTTTATCTTTGCAGTAAAGGCATAACATTTTATGACCGGGTAGCATCTCAATAGATGCAAATAATTATTATTTATAAAAGGTTGGTCCATGACGAACTTTTTCAAAGTAATTCTGTGAACAAGATGTCTGAGGATTGAAAAAAGTGTGGTCCTAATTTCTAAGAGTAAGGTAATGCACAAAACTACTCTAATAATTGAGGAATAAAATTACAGGTTAAAACATGAAAAGATGGTTGAAGGAAATGTCTTAGATAAGTGATTTGCATATCAGATTATCAAATTGGGTTTCATGTTTGGGAGTTGATTTTGCAGTTGTTTTCTTGTTTAGGCACTTCATGCATTTTACTTGATAAGAAAAGGCCTAAATTTGACATTTACCGACAAGGAAGTGTATATTGCAGGTCCACAATTGGTGGGTTCCACAATTTGGCGGGCATGAAGGAAAAAGTACATCTCCAGTGCTTCATTAAGTTCATCAAAAAGTCATATCAGGCTGCTAAAATAAGTTCAAAATTATCCTATGGTGTGAAACATAAATTTACAGTGGCATCAGGGATCTACACTCAAGCCATTACTAACTTTATACTTGCATGGATGGGTTGACTTAAAGCAAGAAACAATCTTCTGGTATACATTATTTGGCTAAAGTGAGAAAGTGAGAGCCACTAAATTGGAGACAATTTTAAGTAGTTTTCTAGACCTGTCGACCTAGCACAAGCCATTGTTATGGTCCAGCCAATGGTTACCAATCTGATAACAGGTCAATCGTGGCTAGACTAGATTGCATTCTTTTACCCACATCCCAATTCTCACGCTTTGTATCATTCGCATTCCAAGACCAACGCAAAGTAAGAAGAATAAAGGAAGGGGAGGCAAGCAAGAAGGAAAGTTGGTGCTCCTCTTAGGTTCAATGACCATGGATGCTCTTCTCCACAGATCTGGCAACAGATGATGTCTTCCTCTGTTAATCCAGCAACCAAGGCATCCTATGACATTGTTCCTCTTGCAAGAGGCTCTTTACCATAGACTGGGAACGGTAGGATGGATCAAACTTTACATGACAAATCTAGTAGTGAGGGGCACAAATTTGGCAACAGCAAACTCCTCTAACGTAAATTTGGTAATAGTGATCACCTTGACAAAGAGCATTGTCACCAATAGGGCTGAGAGTGGGCCAAGTTGGATCAGGCCATGCCCTAGCTTGAGCTTAGCCAAAAAAAATTTGGGCTTTGGGCCAGACTTGGGCTTGATTTTTTTTTCACAAAATTCAACCCGAGCCCAAGCCCAGCCTGAAACTCAATTGGATTGGCTCATAGCAACCTATTTGGGCCAAAAACTGGGCTGACTAAGTTAATTTCAATTTTTAAGTACTCCTGCAAAAATAAACAACATTTAAAATAATTATAATCAGACACTAAAATTGAAAGAAAATCTAATATAAAATTTAAAGGGTCCACCATATTTTAGGGTTTTAGGATTGGATTGGGGCCAGATTCAGACCTAATTAAGGGCCAATGCTTCAAGCCATTTTTGGGCTTAGGCTTTAGGTCAGGTTTAGGTTGGGCCAAGTTATGACCTAAGCCAGGCCCAATTTATTTTAGGCTCCAACTTGATCCGACTCGAATTAGTTTGGACCTAGCCTATGGCCTAACCCAAAGTCAGGCTAGCCTGATACGCTAAAACCAACCTGAGCCCACTTTTAACCCTATTCACCTTGGATTTGATGGTAGTGGTCATTACTACCATGAATCTAGCAGCATAGCCCCATTTTTTGATAGCAGCAACAACCCTTCATGAATGACAACCTCCTCCTTTCCATCAAAGATCAAGTCATAAAATATGATAGATTTCTTTTATCTCTCTCTCTTTCCATCGATGAACAAACAAGACTGGCAGAACCATTCGACTATACAACTCAATATACCGAACAACTTTTCCAAACTTTGGTTTCTAGGAGTCTTGATCTACTAGATGGTCAGGTGATGGTTTGGATGGATTGATCCAGTCAACCCACTAAAGACTCTAAATATGACTTTTAAAATACTACTTTTAAAGGCAAAAATAAGCCAAAACAAAATGGAGAATCAGGAATCCAACTATATTAGCAGAGTTACTAAATATGAGGCACCTATCATAACTAACAAACAAGATCATCAAAGGCCTACAATGTTTTGATCATGAATAATAAAGGATGGTTAGGACGCTTGGGTGGGATGAGGGCAAGGCCAATCGAAGAGGGTCATATTGGGTGATATAGCCTATATGTACTGACCTAGCCATGAGCCAGGATGAAACGACCACTTGATTTAGTTTAAGCACCAAACTAGTCTAGGTTGGGTGAAATCAACTAGTTTTTGGGTGCCATTTATTGACATTTGTCAATTCACCTAAGCATCCTAAGGCTTGAGCCCAACAAGAAAAAAAAGGGTCTCCCCACCCTTTTTCTTTTCATTGGTAGCAAACAGCTAGCAGGAGAGAAGAGGGAGAGAGTGAAAAGGTGATTCAAGGTCATTTCAAGCCCCTTTCAAGCTCAAAAAACGTAAGATTTACTTCTTTTACTACTTTTTTTGTTTTTTATGTCAAAAATGACCAGAAATTTTTAATAACGAAAAAAATTGTGCCAAATTTTTATATTCTAGCATGATTTGTGATGTTATATTTTAGTATGATTTCATGATATATTGTAGATCTTACCTTACTCTAACACTTGTTGAAAATA
Source organism: Calamus simplicifolius (assembly GCA_900491605.1). Taxonomy (NCBI): domain Eukaryota; kingdom Viridiplantae; phylum Streptophyta; class Magnoliopsida; order Arecales; family Arecaceae; genus Calamus; species Calamus simplicifolius. The sequence continues at coordinate 805,734 of UESW01003913.1, read as the reverse complement.
GATTTTTGCAACATTCGTTTTTATTAAAAACTTATTTTTAGTAATGAAAAAATAATTATAGTTAAGAAAAAAAATAGCAACATGCTAGGAGGTGATGCATGCACTTCTAGTATTTTTTTTGGCAGTTTTTAATTTGACTTTGAACATACCTAACACCATTTGAACCCAAGCCCAAAACTAAATAAATAATGAAAATAACTAGGTGAAAATACCTTCCCATGGGCTTAAAAAAATGTAGTACTCATGTGGTAGCTATATTATCTTGAATTAAAGTCCACATTCTTTATTTTATAAATCATTATAATTTTTTAAAATAAAATGTTTAAAAATTATTATTACAATAAAAAATCATGAAAATTTGGTAACATGTAAAGATAATTCAAACAATTTGGAGCAACTAGCATATCTTTAGCATGAGTGTATAAATTATCAACATATTTTAGTAATTTATAATAAAAAAACTATTAATAAATCAAACTAAAGGCCATGAAAAAACTGGTTTTTTCTAGAGAAACTGACATATTTTGGCATGATTACACAAATTATTATAATTATTATAAGCAGTAACATTCTATATAAATTCAAATCACTGGACCTATATGGTTCAACAGACTTATACCTAATACTGGTACGACCAACCTTGGTTGTCGTTATATTTGTAGGGTTAGAAGTGTGGTAGTAGCATAGAACAAAAGAGTTGTTTAAATTGGCAAAATATTTGTGAAGACTTTCTTTAATACCATGCTCCATGGTAAATATCTTAAATAGAAGACCTTTGCCGTTGTTGCCGCCACTGCTGCAACTTATATATTGGTGTATTAAATGGTGCTACGCACCAAGTTACAATTGCCTTTCACTGGTTTTTTGAATTTGGGTATGGTTCTTATTGCAGGTTCACCATCCACAATATGCACACAATAAGTGGACAGCTTCATTTATTAAGGTTATATATGTTTTACTGAGCCTATTTTACAGCAATTCTCAGTTGTGTTCTACCATTAAACCATGGGTCATGACTAAAATGGACCACTTTAAAATTCTTCAATATTTGTAATTATGAGAAGCAATATATGCCTGGAACTGAGAAGGTATCTGAAAGTAAATTTAGCAACAAATCAGAAAAAAAATTATATAAATGTTTCCAATTTGCCCACATTGTTGAACCTAGGCAAAGTGAATTATTAATGTTGGATCCTTAGCAATTGAGACATGCTCAATGGTTGGGAAAATTAGGTAAATGCATGCGGCAAAATAAGTTAACAGAGAAAAAACAGCAAATGAATTCAACTATTTATTTAGCCACACTTAAGGCCCCCACTCTCTCTCTCTCTCTCTCTCTCTCTCTCTCTCTCTCTCTTGCAGAACAACATAGTCCAATATGAGTCGAACTTAACATCACAGTAGACCAAACCTGCTAACTTACTAATAGAAGGAAAAAATATTTATAGCCCATTTTAAATTAAGGCATCAAGTTACAGCTAATAAGCAAAAAATATATTTAAATTCAAGGGCTTAGAGCAACTAGGTTTTTCAAAAATGAAGTCTAGCCTCTTGCTGTCTTAGTGGTGACCTTTCGAGAGGTGATAAATACACTAAAATGCTGATATTTATAGAGAATAAAGAAAAGTTGATGCAATGGCCCTATATCTTCCATAAGCAAGCAACTATAGATAATGGAATAACTCTACCTCTGGACGCAAAATACGGTCCATTTCCAAAACTAAGGCTGATAGATCACACTTCTCTAAAGCAAGATAATGAGAAAGAAGCCCCATAGCATGAAGCAAATCATAAGTTCGGGGATACGTGGGAAAGGATTCACACCTGCAAAAGAATGAAGAGCACTCCACATAATAAGCAAATATGGTGCATCCTGAATCATGCAGCAAGCCTTTTATAGCTACAAGTGATATATCAGCATGTTAAGTCGCATAATTATCTAGATCAAGCAAATAAAGAGAATGAAAGACAAGCTTGGAATTCACCACACTAAAAATATTGATTCATTTTACACAGGTATATATGCAAAGAGAATCAATTTCTTTCTTTAGAGAATTCTCAAAACATGGTAAGCAAACCATCTCTGTTTGTGTGTGTGTGGTTTAGGTGGGTGTGGGGAAGTGGGAATGTGTGCAAAGAAACATGCTTGGCATGCACAAACACACATAAATGGATCGGCTAAAATTAAACATCACTCAACATTCTATCCCAAAGGTCATCAACAACATCTAGACAATGAGATGGACAGCTTGTTTCAGTTAGAGGATTTCATACATAGGGAGATTCATGCATAGGCAAGAGTCACGTAATAAGAAAACAGCTAATAATCTACTTAATTTACAAACCTATTTTTAGAAATGTAGCTAAAAGAATGTTTCTGAAAAGATTATACAAAGTATCCCGCAACACTTTGTCAATGTTCCATCTAGTTCATCTACTGGGTCCTTACCTGAAAAGGCCTGTTCAATTCAATTACATATATTTCCCAAAAAAAGTACTGAAGTGATCAATATTGGTGTAGCTTATCTAATGCAATCATCATTCATCATTACCAGACAAACATTTTCTGCACACCAATATATTTGTTAAATGCATGAAAGCTTGACATAAACTAACCCATCCTCTATGCGTATATGTGTGTTTGTGTACATATTTCTATATAAAAGCCATAACCAGCTCGGCAACTTCTTCACAGATATTTAAGTCATGGGTATGGTATATTCTTAGAAATCCTCATGCTTCCATTTGTTACAAGCATGGTATTCAGATTTGATAGATTCAAGGACAAACAATAAAAGGTCAAACTGTGGTTAATTGTTTCTCTGATAACAATCATGACCACAATGCACTGAACCAGGGCATTTAATTGTTCTACATATAAATGTCTGAATATGCAAAGAGGAGAAGAAAAGTTACTAACCACATTTAATTGTTCTATATATAAATGTCTGAATATGCAAAGAGGAGAAGAAAAGTTACTAACCAGTTATGCAAAACACCAGTGAAACCTCGACCGAGTATTAGAGGAAGTGTATTACGGACCCCAGTCGGGACAACGTTCATCACCCAAACAGACTTTCCCGCCTCCAAAAGTGCAGCATTTAACCCTCCATAGTTAGCATTCATGTCCATGACATTGCGCACCATATTAAATGGAGGTAAGGGATCTTCATCACCAGGCCTCTTTGGATGGTCAGAAAATATCAAGGGTGTAAGCAAAGACCAATAATCATTTATAGCTGTCTCCCATGAATTTGAGTCCTCCATGAATTCATCAGGATGAACTCCTGGAGAGAGAAACAATGGGTCAATCATTAACTAAGGTTATAGGCACTAGAAGATTATAAGAGAGCAATTCCAGTTGCAGATTCAGTACCCATATATTCTTATAACAAAGAAAGACTAAGTAGAATACTGAATTCACAACAAGCAACATTTTAGGACAAAATACTTTCCATAAATGTCGAGTTCTTCTAAGTTCAACTGGGAGCCAGCAAGCAAGTAGGAGATATTTTGTATGGGAACCCATCGTTTGCTGGTAGTTCCACTTATACATGCAAGGAGGGGTTTATAATATGATTCCTCGTCTTCCTCTGTACAAAGAGGTATGGCGCCCTGCTTGCTATAATGAAAATGACAAGAACGATGTTACAAATTTTTCTTGACATGAATGATTTCTAGTTATATAATTAGAACGGTAGGCTTAAGCACAACAACAACAATAACAACAAACACAATGCATAAAAGCTCAGCATTTTTATCCTCACCGAGATGCATAGCAATTGAAATCTACAGTCTTCTGCCAAATAAAAGTCTCATCTTGCTCTCCTAATAGACTCCAACAGATTTTCTGGGCAAATTCCCCAATAAATGTGAAGATGATGCTCTTCCTTGCACCAAGCGCACTACCTTGAGCTTTGTTGGTAGGTGATGTCAAGACAAAGTAACCTCCTGGCTTAAGTAGCCGATCAACTTCGATGAGGAAAGCACCATCTGCTTCAAGGGAGCTGATGAGGCAATTGATATAAGGTATAATGAAATCTTCAATTTATTTAACACAGAACTATAACCACAAGTCTCAAGCCTTATGTCAACTATTCTTGGTCAACTTTATGAATACTTATCAGATTTACAAATGCAAGCTTGACTGTTTTTAGTGCCACGCCACTATTTTACAATTTCTATACGTGAACAAGTAATCAACATTGGCAAAAGAAAGCTAAACCATTTTTCAGAAAAAGGAAGGAAGGAAAGGTAGACATGTAATTCATAAGTAGGTGCAAATGATATTAAATACCAACATAAAATCTAAACTAAGTCAATTGAGCATGCAATAAACCGGTTGCAGAATTAGTGATGCTCACTGAAAACAGAAATAGAACTCTAATAGCCAACTAGAATATAAAAATGATTATGATGCTCAAATTTAGCTATATAAATGCAGAATCTCTCAACTACACTCAACTCAACTCATCTAAGCCTTTTCCCAACTACATGGGGTTGGCTACATGAATCTGCTTCCTCCACTCTGCTCTGTTCAAGACCAAGTCGACATAAATGTAGAATCTCTGACAAAAAAAAAAAAAAATCTTATGTCCCCTTCTGATTCTGAGAAATTTTCAATGAGTATCATAGAGGGTGAGCCTTAGTGCAACAGTAAGATTTCTCTAATGTGACCTAAAAGTCATGGGTTCAAAACATAGAAACAGTCTCTGCACATGTGGGGGTAAACGTTGTATATTGGACTGGCCCTTTTTCAATGAGCATCATGAGACATTATTAAATTCCAAAGGTTGGTTATGCTAACAGTCTAGTATGGTGAGGAATGAAGAATGATATAATCAAAAAGGTGGAGATGGCCAAATATAAGATAATTTTGTTCAAAGTTTATAAGAACTTGAGATAGCAATCGTGCACTTTGATGCCATAAAATTCGTAAAGCAAGTTAAGAAAGTGCAATTAATAGATCATCAAGCCAAATATACATGGCTATTAGAGAAAGGGACATACTTCACCATTTAATATTTTTCCAGTCTTCCTGTCTCATTTCATTTACCTATGAAAGATGAGTTGGTTTGCCACCGTTTTGCTTATAAAAAAGAGCAAGAGACAATCAATACTGTATCACACTGCACTATGGATTAGATGTATAAACACAAACTACAAACAGTATATTAATCAGTGTAGAATCTGAACATAAGGGTGAAAGTATACAAATGTAAAGCAAACTGAACATATCTGGATGTTGTTACAATTTACAAGTAGTGCATTAACTTTCTATATCAATAAAAAGAGTTCTGCTGTAATCATGACAGTATGAGAAAAGATATAATAATCAAAAGGAAGATGCTGACAATTTCTTTTACTATGTTGCAAAGCAAGCCAGCATCTTTGCTACAGGAGATCCTTAAGGTATAATTGCACACCAAGAACAGAAGCAAATTATCTGATAATCATAAGTATATAGTGAAAAGAGTACAAAAATAATGGTTCTGACAAATTGCAGAAACTTATATATAAGTTGCCATGTTGAATGAATTAACTATTCAACATACATAACGAAAGAAGGCAATTGTACCAGTACCATTTTTGTCCCAAATAATTCCACATTGAGCACAATGGACCATATCAAAAGAAAGTGATGGATAAGGAAGCTGCCTTGAAGCAAAGCTCCCAATTGCTGCAGGAAGACCCCTTTCAAGGGTTAGTTGGACTTGACTCCCATATACTTCATAAGCTGCTACACAAATGGTCATTAATTTCAGAGAGAATAAATGAGCTCCAAAGCTACCAAAACCACACTCAATGTCCAACACTGTCCGGACCTGAAATTATGAAAGAGACTTATCATCTTAAACTATTTCACAAGAAAGAAATCATAAGAAATTGTCTAGTTATTTAGACCAAGAAAGATATAAAAGATGGCACTTTAATTGAATATAATTTGTATACATAGCCGGTCCTAAGCTCGAATAAAGGAGGAGGGTTGTAGTAGGTTGATGGCTAGTGTAAAACTATAATCACACCCTATGAACATGAATCCAATAAAAAAAAAATCGATAAAACTAGGATGTTCCCCAAAAGTGACGCACTATATCGGATAGCCGATATCCCAATTAGTTTGGGATTAAGGCTTTGTTGCTGTTATTGTTGTTGTTGTTGTATAAAAGCAACAACATTCCTAATGCTTGTGTAGCACGTGAGAAAGAAACATTTAATGCATCCAACAATAATCCAAAGACAAGATATGAAGTATTTGAACTTAAAAAAATGTAAACAAATTAAATTGCTTTTCAACAAGTATGGTATGAAGCTAAAAATGTGGAACACCAGTAGGTGATTTACAGAGTCATGGTTTATCTTTATTTTCATATCCACATGTGTTTATGCTAAACTGCCCGGTTCTTACTTGCTTAATATGAACCACTTAATTTGGGATGGTTCGGCAGTCCTTACTAATGAATTTAACCCATTATACTAAGACCCAAGGATCATAATGATTTGTCTTACTAACTATGCTTCGGATCCATTAGGCTATAATTCAATGGTTGACGCTTAATTTTTCAATATAAAAATGTGTTAATATTGATCTAAATATTAAAAAATATATTTTTTATTTATATTTCAAGCTATATTGAGATGAATAGGAGCTAGCTAGGCCTAGCATATATTCGGCTCATTTTTATTTCAAGCTCAAAAACTTGGTTTATGCTTGACTCATTTACTAATTGATCAAGCCAAAGTCCAGTTGAATATCGAGCCAAATATGAGTTGTTCATGAGCGGCTCATTCATTTGCTAGCCCTACATGCCACATCCTGCTCCCCAAGTTATCATGGCTGGTCCTCCATCCCCTTTTGTACTGTTAGATCCACCTCCATTACCTCTCAGCAGAACCCATCCCCAGCCCTAGCAATAAGGATGGAGCTGCCATCGGAGGTGTGGTCGATGGTGGTGGACGACCAAGAGAGACTAAAGGAGGAGCTAGGGGTTCAAAAAGAAAAGCACAATGGAATGATCATTTTTTTATTTTCAAACCGAATCAATCCAAACTTGAGCTAGCTTGATCATATACAAGCCAATAAAGATAAAGTTTCTCTAGTAAGCTCAAGCTCAAGCTGAGCCATTTTGATTCCAAGCTAAGTTTGAACAGAGCTGAACTCACTCATACTCAGATCATTTATGCACCTAGTATAACGCCTCCCTTATCGACCTACTATGGTACTACTACAGTACAAAGCTCAGCATATCCCAATATCAGTGGATGGTATGAGTGTTGGGTCAACTCCAGTAGTATATCATGTGTTGTTATTATATTGATGAGGTGCCAAATACTAATATTTAAAACCTTGATCATTTATGGTAGGACCTAAAAAATATTTTCAAGGCTTCAACAATAAAATATATATACATTACATGCTTCTGCAATTGAACCAACATTATATGCAGGGAATATATAGAAGATAGTTGAAAAAGCCAACAATTTTGTACATGTTACAATGCCAAGCAAAAAGGTAGGTGCATGTAATAACAAATAGTAGCACATAGGAAGCCTCTGCATAGAGATACAAGAATAGAACTAGAATTACTCATGCTAAAAGTGACCAAGATTGGTTGAATTTGTACCATGTATTTACATTTTACAAGACATGATAGAAGTCACAAGCCATGGAAATTGGATGAGTCCTGAAGAAATAGGGAACTATAAAGCAGTCTTATAAAGAGTGAAAGACAAAAGAGAATTTGGACAAGTCTTGGGAATGATACAAGATGGAATGTTTCAGAAAATAAGCCTCTTGATGTTCTAAAAGAAGCCTATGCAAAAAGTCAATCCCACAAATACATTGCCACTTCTATCTAATCCACAATAGTTTCTTACTATACAAATAGTATAATAAAATACCTGAGTCACAAGCAAGAATTCCAGGACATATTCTTTCTGATTTCTATCAGACAACAGCATAGTGAACTATTAACCATGAATTATTAACTATGACAATCAGATGGACCGAATTACTATTGGTACAACTGGTTTGTTTTTCTCAAAAGTAAGAATTTTCTTTCCTGTGCACTCAGTCAAACTATACTAGAACCGGTACTATTCGATGGTTCGATTTGGCAGAAAGGCCTGACCACCCCAAACCACTCCATACTGTACCAAACTCCCCGATTTGGCTTGGTACAAAACGTTGATGAGTTGGAGCCTCCCTAATACCATCAATTTGGTATGGTACTCCTCACACAAATTATACTAGTTTAGTACTGAAATGATGTTGGTTCCCTATAACCTTGTTTAAAACAAATTCTATCCTTCCCTGCTCAAAATTTTTGCGCCTTCGCATAGGTTGATATAAAATCATTTGACCCTTTCAAACTGAAGAAAGGTTATAGCTTCATCAAATGCAACATTTTCCCATGTTCAAGAAGGTTGTAAACTTCCTAATAATATAAGATAACCACCATTTAAGCTACTTTATACTTCATAAAACAATCTTCTATGCATACTGTTGAAGAAACAAGAAATTGAGAAATCCTTTTTTTTTACGAACACATATTTCTTAAACAACTAAGAAAGATTGTTCTGTAAAAGAAGTTTCTGTAGCTAAACAGACAACATTTTTTATTGTTTTATTCTTATCAGCAGCAGGAAGAAACCTAACACACAACATGGAAGTATTAGAAAAGATTGAAAAGGTTTTAAAAAAAGCAAACAACTTAGGCAATAAATTACTAAATTATCTTAACTTTGGCATGTGTCCACATAATGATTAGTGTACCATGTTTCATTTTGCAGTCATATAAATAAATATGCATAGATAAAATAAAACAAACAGAACGTTGACATGAATAGGTAATGTCAGAAAGGAAAAATAATCCAAAATAAAACTTACCCCAGCTTGAAGGAATTCAGAGTCACTTCCTAACCCTATCATTTCTGCAATTTGTCGTGAGTAATCTTTCACGCCATCAAAAGTCACGCCATCCTCAGAGTGGAACGCAATCTGATTATCCTCCAGGAGCATCATCCTGAAAAATTATAACAAAATGATAATACCATCAGATAAAAGAGGACCAACCAACTATTCTGATATAACAATTTATACGTAACAAAGAGCTTCAGTATCAGTACTGATGCAATATAAGTTTCATATCTTTCAAAAGGTAAGCTGGGGAAATGTCAATATTGAAGCCAACCAACAGACATATGCTTACATACCACAGGACTTGGAATATAATTCAGTGGCAGTATATCAAATAAAAATAACAATTCAGTGATACAAGGACTTCACCTTTTTTTCATGCTGCCAGAAGAAAGAAACTGATCTTTGGTAATCTTCACATTGCTGCTCCATATTACATCCCTACCAGCTGGCCACCGCAGTGGGATCTTGTATTCCTTTGGAGGACGAACCAAGCAACCTGTGCCAACTTCATCCCCTTCACAGTGTCTATCAAATTCATCCCCATCATGAAAGCCAGCTAGCAGGTTTGCAGAAACGTTGTAACAAGGAACATGGTTCTCTCTTTCTTTTCCACATAATTGGAACTCCTGCAATGGAGTTTTCCCAAGGGAGAGTGCCTGTATCTCTAAAAGATCACTTGCTGTTTGCTCCCTTAACCTCCTGTAATTCCGATATATGTAAGGTACTGGAGATTGACTTAAGGAATTCCAGGTAGTTGGATATGGCGAGTTTAAGACAGTGATTAATGCGACAAAAATGATGAAGCAAAGAAGCAACGAATTCAATGATGGGCACCGGCCAAAGTTGACAATGTGTTTGTGAGCCCAGGGTTTTCTCATGTCCAAACCAATGGAGATCGTAGCGCTCCTTTAACAACTGAAATCAGGCCAACTGGCAAGGCTCCCGTCCTCTCAACCTAAAGCTTGATAAATATAAATATTTATTTAAAAGACAGTAAGAAATGGCATCAGATTTGAAGCTTTCCTTCCCACACGATTTTATGATCAGAACAATTCTTGCTCCAGAAAAACAGGTACCTTTCAACGATAATAACACTTAACAGGAGCTCTCGATTACAAAAAAGAGTGAACATAGAATCCGGTAAAAATATCAAAAAAGGCAACAGATCGTACAAATTGACCTAGTGCTTTAACCAATCGTCGGAATTGTGGGTTCAAAACAATCCACATTTAACTTTCATCACATATAATCCTCTAAATCGTCCAGAACTGAACATTTTATGCAGAATCAGGGCAAAATGTGCGGTCAAATTCCACGCGAAGCTAGAAGATTAAGAAAAAATATTGGAGCACAATAAGGCCAGATCTCCAATTAAAGAACAGAAATCAAGAAATCCACAGAAACGACCACCAACGAGCGATATTGCATACAAAACCCGCATCCAGATCGGCACCCTTCAGAGCAAACCAACCATACCGCCTTGATCGACCTCCCACGTCCTCAAGAACCGGATCAACCGGCAACCCCCAACGACCATCCTTCCAAAGCGACAAAGAAGAAAGATCAGTCGAGACAACAACAGCAAATCTCACTCACCGAAGCACCATATCTCAAGATTCCGGCGATCTCCCAGGTCCAACGCCAGGATTTCTTCCGCCGGGAGCAACAAATCGACCTCAGATCCGATCAAACTACGAATGCAATAGCTCTCCTGTCGAAGGAGACTCGATCTGAGGTGGCCAGTTCTAGGGTTTTCTTTGCGTTCACGCCTTTGGAGCGAGAGAGGAGAGGACAGTGAGAAACGGTTATATTCCAACGGGCTGCGGACCGACTCTCTGCGTTCCTCCGTGCAGCGAGAGAGAGAGAGAAAAGAGAGAGTGAGAGAGAGCGAACGAGCTAGGAGTGGGGACAACCTTTTATAAGACGGGAATTGTGGGCCCCCGCGCTCGGAGACCGGAATAATTTTCACCAGATGTGGGAATTATTATACCTTATAAATGTAATGATGATGGTGGCGCAATCCGTGGACCGCAGGCCCACCGCTCCTTACGTTGGACCCCTGCCCCGGTGGCTCCACGTCAGCCGCCGGTCGCTCGATCACAACCGTTCGTCCCTGCCTCATCTCTTGGATCTCATTAATTTCAATAAAACTATTGGGCATGATCAAATTAACGGTGATGATGCGGTAGATGATGTCGGTTTTGCTATGCGATTGGCGTTTAGAGGCGTTGAGATACTCCTTCGGAACGTTGTAAGGTTAGGCAAAAATGTTCTCTACAAGATGCTTGGATTTTGATGAGCAGGCAACATTGGCCCAACCTAAATATTAAGATAGTGTTTGAAATAGGGGATAAAATTATTCCTAAAAGTAATAACTATAAAGTAGTGTTTGAAATAGAAGATAAGAGGAAATATTCCCTAGATATCCCCTTTTATTCTCAAAAGCCATAACTATAAGGTAGTGTTTGAAATAGGGGATAAGAGGGGATATCCTCTGGATATCCCCTCTTATTCCAAAAGCCATAACTATAAGGGATAGCATGGAATAAAGTTAACTAAAGGATAATCCATGGTTAACCATGGTTAACCATGGGATATCCCCTAAATTTATTCCCTAGAGAATGCAGGAATAGCTGGTTATCCCTCCAAATAAGAGTAAAAAAAGGTTATCCCATGGATTTACCTTTTTGCATTTGATATGATCAATGGGATAGCCAAGGGATATCCTAGGGATAGCTAGGGGATAAATTCTATCCCGTACACTTATCCATGGATAACATTTTTCCTATCAAACACTACCTAAGAGATAGTTGGGAATAAAATTAACCAAAGGGATAATCCATGGTTAACCATGATTAACCATGGGATATCCCCTCAATTTATTCCCTAGAGAATGCAGGAATAGCTGGTTATCCCTCCAAATAAAAGTAAAAAAAAAAAAGTTATCCTATGGTTTTACCTTTTTGCATTTGATATGATCAATGGGATAGTCAAGGGATATCCCTAGGGATAGCCAGGGGACAAACTCTATCCCGTACACTTATCCATGGATAATATTTTTTCTATCAAACATTACCTAAGGTAGTGTTTGAAATAGGGGATAAGAGGGGATATCCAGAGGATATCCCCTCTTATTCCCAAAAGCCATAACTATAAGGGATAGCAGGGAATAAAGTTAACCAAAGGGATAATCCATGGTTAACCATGGTTAACCATGGGATATCCCCTTAATTTATTCCCTAGAGAATACAGGAATAGCTGGTTATCCTCCAAATAAGAGTAAAAAAAGGTTATCCCATGGATTTACCTTTTTGTATTTGATATGATCAATGGGATAGCTAAGGGATATCCCTAGGAATAGCCAGGGGATAAATTCTATCCCGTACACTTATCCATGGATAATATTTTTCCTATCAAACACTACCTAAGAGATAGCTAGGAATAAAGTTAACCAAAGGGATAATCCATGGTTAACCATGGGATATCCCCTTAATTTATTCCCTATAGAATGCAGGAATAGCTGGTTATCCCTCCAAATAAGAGTAAAAAAAAGTTATCCTATGGATTTACCTTTTTGCATTTGATATGAGCAATGGGATAGCCAAGGGACAAACTCTATCCAGTACACTTATCCATTAATAATTTTTTTTTTATCAAACACTATCTAAATGATCAGACGAAAAAATAAGAAGAGATCCTAACCCCTCATCTATATCAAATGAAGCGTGATTTAAAATAATTTCTAAATTTAACCGAATCAATCATGGTATTATTATTTAAATCCGCATCAATTCGACCGTGAGACCAGCCCCAGCCACCCAGGCTACCACCGTGTGGTTCTTGCCAACGATTTGGACGTGGTCGCAAAAGCGGAGACTGGCTATTTATGTCGAACGGAACAGACTCCAAAACCATTTTGGGGTCGTTTTCCGTGAATGGCCCGGCGTTTTCAGCGCGTGGGATTTGCGACGTTATCCGTCGGTCGAATGGCTTGGACGGTAAATATATTAGTGATGGGCCGCCGAAGACATAGATATTACTCATTAGATGGATCTGTTTGAGTTCAGATTTTTAATTAATTCCAACCTAAGATTAATTCAAGTAATATCATGATTTGAAATAAGTGCATGCGGCTTCTCCATGACAAACATTCGCTTATATAAATGCATGTGATGGAGAAAGATGATGTCAAGGATATGGTCTCATGTTTGACCTACTATGCATATATGAATAGGTGATGGCTATTCTGTACATATGGCATGCACATGTAGAGTTTTTGAAGCTCTTGCTTGCCATGTCCCATGTGGCATTGTATAAGGGTCATTCCATAATCTTGCTTGTCTTAAGATGCTTGGCATTTCTCTTACGCATCAAAACCATAAGTTCCTCCACTTGTCTCTAGCAAGGGTCTTGTATGGAATTATTGCATCACTGTGCAAGTTATAATATGCATCTAAAAATAAATAAACAGATGATGTGTGGATACTTTTAGAGGGAGAATATACATTATAATAATTCAAGCTCAAATGATAGATCTTAGAGTTGTATTAAGTAGAAGGGTATGATCATTGGAATAAGATATAATTTACATGTGATCATTGAATTTTTCAACTTTTTTTTTCTTTTCTTAAAATATGAATCCTAAATATAATTTTTTTCAACAACTAAAATAGTAAAATATTCAAAAATTGACATCCAACTTCATGAAGAATATTTTTAGTCCATGAAAAATCCTTTTTTATGGGATTCATGTTACTTTATCATTTATAATAAAATATAGTAAGACAATCAATCAGTGACCCTACTATATATATAAATTTAATTTTAATATTTATAAATTTTGCATTGACTTTTCTATAGCATATGCAAATGCTTTAAATTTGTCAAGTATATGAACTTTTAATATTCAAGAGTATAATCTCAGTGATAGAGAGCTAGTAAGATCATTCAAAAGAGAAGGCCTTTAATGATGATGTTATTATGAGTATGGTTAATTAACTATTACTTGCAACGTGACTCTTGTGGGAGAGTGGGTGCATCTTTGTTCATGAAAATTAGAGATTAGTGCAAGTTTAGTTTTAAAACAATTAACATGGTATTAAAGTATTTATATTCAATATTGTTTTGGGCTAAAGCATTAAGCACCGTATCATTTACCAAGCAAAAACTTATAATTTGAAAGAGAAGATTGAGCGCATAAACTTGCTTTGAATTTAGAAAGGCAAATGAAGCTTGATACTTGAGAGTTGGAGATAGTATCATTATAATTATAAGTTATATGAATCAATTGTTTACTTAAAGATTTATATCAAGACATTTGCTTGAGGCTAAAGTACAAGTACTTTTTAAGATTAAAATAAAAGATGGAATTGATAATTTTAAACTTGCTTTTGAATGACTAAAGAGCTTTCCTTCAATAATGAATGCTTATTATTGTAATACATAAGGATTAATAAAACTTAGCTTGACACAAATAGCATGTTTGAGCTATCAATCAAGTCATCCCGATTAGCATTGCTTTTTACTTAGAAGAAATTCAAGATGGTGTCCCTATCATATTTCTAATAGAAAGGCTGGGTTAAGTGGGCTAATTTGAAAATATACTTTATTAATTGCTTTAAATTAAACTCATAAGAGAACTTTTAATTGCAAGGTTCATATTCCATGCAACAAGATTTATAAGGGATTCTTTAATATTTTTAATTCATAAAGATTAACTTCTTATCATGAGGCACAGATTATTAGTACTTAGAACAAAACCATACTCTTTTTTAGTTAGATTCTGAAAACAAGTTTTAATATTTTTTTAAAAAAATTACCATCCTTCATGACCTAGGGGAAGCTCATTATGGCTATTTCTTTATTACTCCTCCCATTTCCTCTTTAATTAACAATTATACTTTCTAATTTAACCTTCTAAATTTATTCAATGGATAATATAATATACACAACTAATAAAATTTCTTATCGTTTAATAGTGTTTCAAGTAATAAATTTTTTTGTTTTCAAATTGATGTAACATGAACTCATCTCACTGATTAGTTTCAAAAGCTCTACTTTGACAAGTTTATTCATGCATGTTTCCCATTTTTAAAATTTTCAAGCAAACTTGATTTTCATCTACTCAAAATCTCATAGTATGTTTAGCAAGAATAGCTGATTAATTTGCCTTTCCTTGTATGCTAGTTAATTCTTCAAAGGTCGCCCTATCATTCGTATCCCACATCTCAAAATCTTATCATATACAATCTTATTAAATTTTCATGCCTTTTTATTGGCAAAAATAATATTTATGGGAAGCTTTGCATTGCAATAAAGGTTTAGTAAATGTTCATCCTTTCAAAGGTATATACTGATATACCTCTCATTCCTTAAATATTATACTCATCTAAAAAAATATGATAATTGATGCTTCTTTCAAAGGATAACATGGATGAAAGTTGTTAAGAAGCATACTGTAATAACCTGGGCCCACAAACACGAATCCATTTCGTTATAAAAAAGCAAGACGGACAAGGTCCACACCAACTTGGGTCACCATAACCCAAAAATGATCTAATTGGTACTTGTCCATCTTTCTTAACTGGTTATAAACTCCTAATTTTTCGATGTGAGACTATTGAAAGGGCTATCACAATCTATCCCTTTTAGAGAGGCAACGTCCTCATCGTCAGGAGTATATGATCGCAACCACTAAGCAGGCATGATTTAGAAGTGCCCCCCACAGATTCAAGAGATGGCTCTCATCCTATAGATGTAGCACTTTGTCCTATGTGGCACTTAGCTTTCATACTTTCGATTGGTGCATGGCTCTAATACCATATTATAACGATCCGGGCTCGCAAACCCATAAACTGTTTCGTTAAAAAAGCAAGACGGATAAGGTCTACACCAACTTGACCACTACAGCCCAAAAGGAATCCAATTGGTACTTGTCCATCTTTCTTAAAAGGTTATAAACCATGCAACCAACTCTCAATTTTTCGATATGGGACTATTGGGAGGGGCATCACAATCTACCCTCCCTACAAAGGTGACGTCCTCGTCGCTAGGGAACATCGCTAGAGGCCACATGATCGCAACCACCAAGCAAACAGATTCTAGAGATGGCCCCCAGAGGTTTAAGAGGTGGCTCCCATCCCACAGATGTAGCACTTTGCCCTATGTGGCACTAGCTCCTGCACTTTCGATTGATGCGTGGTTCTGATACCATATTATAACGACCCAGGCCTAAACCCACAAACTCGTTTCGTTACAAGAATGCAAAATGGATAAGGTTCACACCAACTTGGGCACCACAACTCAAAAGGGATTCAATTGGTACTTGTCCATCTTTCTTAAATGGTTATAAACCATACAATTAACTCTCAATTTTTCGATGTGGGACTATTGTGAGGGCATCACAATTACCTTCCTTACAGAGGCAACATCTTATCACAAAGGGCACATGATCGCAACCATCAGGCAAGCAGAATTCTAGAGGTGGCCCCCACATGTTCAAGAGGTGGCTCCATCCCATGGATGTAGCACTTTGCCCTGTATGGCACTTAGCTCATGCACTTCCGACTGGTGCATGGCTCTGATACCATATTGTAACGACCCGGGCCCGCAAAGCATGAATCCATTTCGTTACAAGAAAGCAAGATGGATAAGGTCCATACCAACTTAGGCCACCACAGCCTAAAAAGGATCCAATTGGTACTTGTCCATCTTCCTTAACTGGTTATAAACCATACAACCAACTCCTAATTTTTCGATGTGGGACTATTGGGAGAGGTATCAATATATTGTAACGATCTGGGCCTGCAAACCCACGAACCCATTTCATTACAAGAAAGCAAGATGGATAAGGTCCACACCAACTTGGGCTACCACAGCCCAAAAGGGATCCAATTGGTATTTGTCGTCTTCTTAACTGGTTATAAACCATACAACCAACTTTCAAATTCTCGATGTGGGACTATTGGGGGGACATCCCAATCTACCCCTTACAGAGGCGACGTCCTCGTCACCATGAGCACATGATGGCAACCAGCAGGATTTTAGAGGTGACCCCCATAGATTCAAGAGGTGGCTCCCATCCTATGGATGTAGCACTTTGCCCTACGTGGCACTTAGCTCCGGCACTTCTGGTTGGTACATGGCTCTGATACCATATTGTAATGATTCGATCCTGCACTTTTGGCTGGTACGTGACTCTGATACCATATTGTAATGATCCGCTCCTGCATTTCTGGCTGGTACATGGTTCTGATACCATATTGTAACGATCCGGGCCCGCAAAACCTACGAATCCATTTTGTTATAAGAAAGTAAGACGAAAAAGGTCCACACCAATTTAGGCCATCATAGCCCCAAAAGGAATCCAATTGGTACTTGTTCATCTTCCTTAACTAGTTATAAACTATACAATCAACTTTCAATTTTTAGATGTGGGACTATTGAGAGGGGCGTCACATACAAAGTGTTTTCTTGATACTAAGTGGTGATTTTAATGACATTAGCAGCAGTTAAATGTTTGTTAACTGTTGGAATTTACTTTTTAATGTTGTCTGATGCTTGCCTTGACATTAGGTGGTGCTTTTAATGAGGTTAGTAGGAAGAAATTTTTTTTTTTTGTTACAAGCGGGCGATCATACCAGTCTGGCATGAGTCAAACCCGAAAGATCGGAATACATGATTTGCTGCAAAATTAAAGGGCATGGGTCACCTATATACCAAACCCAAGGGGTAAGGTGGCGAGCTGCGACACCAGCGACCCAATCAGCCGCAGCATTGGCTTTCCTATACATATGGCGGATCCGAGGCACCGCAGAAGACCGGAGAGAGTCCCAAATAGCACGGAGCAGAGGATTGGTAGAGTGAAGATCCCCGTCCCGACGAATCTAGTGAATAACCATGAGAGAATTTCCCTCAATAATCCATCTGCTAGAGGCCAGATGATGAACAGCATAGCTGATACCAGTCCAAGCAGCCTAAAGCTCTGCCATAGGGACCGATATATCAAGGGATCCATGGCCACCTACTGCAAGTAACTCACCCCCAGATCCTCTGATAACAAAACCAGACCCAGCACTACGATCCGAGATAGAACCATCAAAGTTCACTTTGACATAACCCGGGGGTGGGGGTTCCTAAGAAACATAGACCGTAGAATGGTGCGCTGTCAAAGCAGCAGGGGAATCCCAGAGGCCGGGTTGGATCGAGTGAACAGAAGAAATAGAACGGCCATACTCATTGGCAAGGAGGACAGCCGTTCTAAAAATCGCCAGAGGTGGGACAATCTCCTCCGAGAAAATCATCTGGTTTCTGGTAAGCCAAATATGATAAGCAAGATAGGCTGAAACAGCACCCTAAGAACTCGGACCGCTCTGAACAGCAAATCGAATGGCGCGCAGAAAAGAAAGCCGGATGGAGCCCACATCAGACAACCATGGGGTAAACTGCATCCGCTGCCAGATCCTCCTCGCATGAGAACAACTGAAGATGACGCGATCGATCAACTCATCTTCAAGCCCACAAATTGGGCAGAGAGGCGAAATGGAGAGGCCTCAGCCAGCCAATAAAGAACAAGTAGGAAGGCGATCCCACTTCAGCTTCCATAAAAAGAGCCGAATCCTGGGGTGAATGGGCAAGCGTCAAATCTAAGCAACATCATCCAATCCTAAAACCCGAGTGCGGAAGCAGTCAACCAGATCCCTAGTAGGAACACAGGAGAGGCAAGATCACCGCCAAAGTCTGGTATCCGAGTCAGCAGAAGAAGCCAAGGGAATGGTGAAAATCCTTTGCACCAACTCAATCCCAAAAAGTCTGAATATAGTGGAAACATTCCAAGCATGACCATCCTGGCAGATCAAAGAAGACACTGGCATAGAGGGGTCAACAGCAATACTAAGAAAGGTCGGCCAGCGGGATAGAGGAGTGGCAGCAATCCAACTATCCTGAGTAACATTAACAGATCTCCCATCCCCAATCATCCAGTGAATATCAGTCAGAACAGAAGGGGCAGCCTGACAGATGGCCTGCCTGATCAAGGAACTCCCATGGGGAACACAGGAGATCGAATTAGGAGACCAGACTCCATATCTACCTCTCATAAAAGAGCTCCAGAAGCAGTGAGGATCCAGAAGAAATCTAGAAGCATGCCTAGCAATCATAGCCTCCCGGCGAGTGAGCAAAGACTAAATCCACAGGCCACCCTCACGAATAGGCAGACAAACAATATCCCATGAGAGAAGATGAAGACGGTGGCCACCCTGTCTTGAGCCCCAGAGAAAATCCCTGAAACGTCTCTCAATCCGGTGAAGACAGATAGTTGGAATCAGGGTGTTAGATAAAAGATAAATGGGGAGCGAGGTGAGGATGGACCGAATCAATGTAATCCGACCCATCATAGAGAGGTTGAAAACCTGCCACCTACTCAACCGATCAGAAATCCGATGATCAAGAGCCCCGAAGTCCGACTGCCGGGGGCGACGCCTCAAAATAGGGATCCCAAGATAGGACAGATGGTCCGAGAGGGAGGAAATCCCTAACAACTAGGAGATCATAGTACGACGATGAGGGGGGGTCGAAGGGCTGAAACATAGAATAGATTTCTGAAGGTTGACCCGCTGACTGGAGGCTTGGCAATAAGCTTGAAAAATAGAAGAGCAGACCGCAACATTATGAGCAGTAGCAGGGCTAAACAAAACGCAATCATCTGCAAAAAGAAGATGAGAAAGAGGAGGGCCCTAAGGCCTAGGCATATAAGGCTGAATCAAAGATGCACCAATAGCCTGAGCAAGAGAGTGAGAGAGATCATCAACACACAGAATAAACAGAAAAGGAGAGAGAGGACAACCCTGACGAAGTCCCCCAGATGAAGGGAAAAACCCAGATGGGCTTCCATTAATAAGAATGGAAAAGGAAGGCCCATGCACACATGCCATAACCCATTCAATAAAAAGATTAGCAACCGAAACTCCCTAAGAGTCTGTCGAAGAAAAATCCAACTGATCCTATCATAAGCTCTCTCCATATCCAGCTGAACAGCCATAAGAGCCCTACTACCCGACCCACGATGAAGGTCATGCATAAATTCCTGTGCAATGAGAGCATTATCTATGATTCTACGACCCCGGATAAAAGCCCCCTATTCCGAAGATATAAGACGGGGAATCACTCCCTGCAGCCGTGTAACCAATAGTCGAGCACAGACTTTGTATAGGGTGGTACACAAACTGATAGGCCGATAATGCTTGGGAAGCGAAGTCGTCGGCCGCTTAGGAATTAAAGAAACAAAAGTACGCTGCCAGTCAGGAGGAAGAATTCTGGAGGAAAAGACCATCTAGATGGCCAACACTACATCCGGTCTGACAATATCCCAATAATGGCAGAAGAAGAAGGGAGGGAACCCATCAGGGCCAGGTGCCTTGTCAGGACCCAAAGTCCAGAAAGCAGATCGAATCTCCTCCACCGAGACCTCCCTCGACAGGAGAGCATATCATCATCAGAAACACGGGCATCCAGGGAAACAGGGGAGATGGGGAAACCACTAGTAGACACCTCCGACCATCGGGACTGAAAGTAAAGGACAATCTGCTCCTGAATAGACTCATCATCCTCAACTATATTGCCATTCTCATCATTGATATATCGAATCCGATTGGCAGACCGCCGAGCCACCGTAGCGTGATGGAAGAACCTGGTGTTCCGGTCACCCTCTTGAAGCCACTGAATCCGGGACCACTGACGCCAGTAAGTCTCCTACTGACTAAGTAAGGACTGGTGTAACGACAAGCTCCTCCGGAGAGTCTGGAGTACAAGCTCAGAGAGACCGCCATCCATATCCTCCCTATCCTGAAGAGAAACAATGTCAGCTTCTACAGATTAAATACGCTGCATAAGATCCCCCACCTCTCTACTATTCCATCTAAAGAGCCTGCGCTTCAGTAACTCGAGACGGCGAGAGAGACGGTAGGTAGCACTCCCTCTAACCGGCATCCGCCAAACCTGATGGATAAGAGCCCGGGCCGAAGGGTAAGAAGTCCAAAACTGCTCGAACCGGAAAGGCCTCCAAGGCCGAGAGGAAAGCTCCGTCGATATAAGAAGAGGGCAATGGTCAGACACGATCTGAGGTAAATGAGAAGTAGTAGCACCAAAAAAATTTTGCATCCAACCAGGGGAGGCTAAAGCTCGATCAAGGCGCTCCCACACCCAGCAGTACCTCGGTGGTTATTACACCAGGTAAACTGAGAGCCAGAGAACCCCAAATCGACAACCCTAGCATTGGAAATAAAAGAGCGAAACTCACTAGAGTTCGGAGAATCGACAAATCGACGCCCCCCACGCTTCTCCGAAGCATCAACGATACAGTTAAAATCCCCAGTAATGAGAGTGGGAAATCCCTGGCGTAAAAGAGTGAGAATCTCAGACCATAAGTAGCGCCTCTCCCTATAATCCGTGCTAGCGTAGATACCAAGAAGCAGCCATGGCGGAGAAATTCCCTCAGAAATAACCAAGGCCACCTGCTGAGTACAATGATGAAAAGCATCCACTCGGATAGAAGGCTCTCTCCAAAGAGCCAGAATGCCCCCAGACAAACCACTGGATTCCACAGCATAGGAAGACCAACACCGAGAAATCCGCCTTCGGAATCGCTGAAGACTGGATCCCGACAGGCGGGTTTCTAGTAAAACACAGATATCAAACTGAAGAATCTGCAATAACCGATCAAATGAGGAGCGAAAGGAAGGTTTCAGTGCTCCTCGGACGTTCCAAATCAGAATCTTCATAGAAAAAAAATAGATCAAGGGGTCTCGTGGGCCCCCCCTTGGCTCCAGCCAAATCCATATCAGTCTGATCTCCAGAAGCATAATACTGAACCATTGGACCCTCAGCAGACGAAGGACAACCGGCCTGAGGGACCAGATCTGACTGCCGAGAGAGATCCATGGCGATCACATCAGCCTCAACCCGAATAGCCTTCTTTAGAGTGGAGACTATAACATCATGATCACTGTTACCCCGAGGGGGATCAGATCCAGAGGGAGCAGCCAAAGACACAGAGTGAGCTTTCCCCATGGTAGGCCCACGACTCTTGACTTTAGCATCCTTGGTAATAACCCTAGGGCCAACAATCGCAGCAGGCCGAGCCCGTTTAAGTGAAGCCGGATTGGCATCCCCTCGAGACTTAGGGCATCCGGTCCAGCGATCCGAACCCAGAAGGCCAAAGGGATTTTCAGCCACATTCCCCGAGGGCATCACCTCCTTGGACTCAGAGGGGAGCTCAGGCAGGCCTCCAGAGGGCATGGCAGAAAAATTGAAGAGCTCCTCATGACCAGGGTTCTTCAAAGTCTTTACAGTCTGAATGAGGGATTTCCTCTGACCCTTAGGAGCCTTCTGAGGTAAGTGAAGGATCACAGGGGACTGAAGCTCTCCAGAAGCCGAAAATGTAGTAGCATTTGAAACCCCCTACATAGCTACAGTAACCGGCACGAGGTCCTCTTCCCGGCACGGCCCCAACTGAGACTTAGGGAGGCCAGAGGAGGAGAATCTGACAGGATGAGAGGAAGAGGTAGGAGCAGCCCTCCTACGGGAGGTCTTATGCGGAACTAACCAGCCCTGCTCCCCTGCCTCAATCGACGAATTAACCTTACCCCATGGCACCTCAGAACTGGAACGAAGGTTAGAGTCCACCACAGGGGGATGACGACGGGTCCGGAGAGCGGCCATCCAAGGACCAAAATGCGGAGCAGTAGAGGAAGTAGCAGAGTCCATGGAGGAAGAACACGGGCCAGAGAGGTGGATGGATCCACAGAAGGAGCAGATACCTTCAACATGCTCATAGACAAATTGTTGCCAGAAGGGACTGCCGCTCGCTCTGAACCGAGCTCCAGGACGAAGAGGATGGCTCAGATCAACACAAACGCAGGCTCTAGCGAAGCCTCCCCGTCTCCTCTCCTTCGTAGACAAATCCATATTCACATAGCGTCCGGCCACAGACAGAATTGCTCGGAGAGAGTCTTCCGTCCAATACTCAATCGGCAAATTGGGAAGCCTAATCCAGAGCAGAGCATGATGCAGAGCGTCATCCGCAGGGATGAAGACCGGACGCCACGGCTCAGCAGCAAGAGGCTGCCCATTGACCATCCATGGCTGCGACAGCACAGCATCACGAGCAACCTGGAGTTCAAATTTGAGCAAGAAGGTACGAAAGGCCATACTGATTATCTCAATATGACCTTCAATGCCGCCTCTGCGAAGCTCCCAGATAACGGCTTCAAGGGGAACCCAACGGAAGAGACTTCGCACAATCAGCCCAAATTGAGATCAATCCGAGATCTCATGATCTATTGCCACCACTGGGAGCTGGATTACATCAGGAAACAGCTTCTTCAGGGCTCCAATTTCATCCGACGAAGGCGACGAAGCCGACCAGATGAAGGAGCTCCCGCCCTGACGTCGGGAAGAAGCTGCAGAGGACTTCCGCCGATCACCGTCGGTCGGAGGAACGGGGATGCCGTCGGCCATCATCCACCGATAGATGATTGGAAATAATTGACAACCACCGGAGATCGGGAAGAAAGAAGGACGAGCGCAAATCTTAAAGACCGAACTTCAACACAAAACACTGCTTTAATAATCGAGCGCGTCAAAAACACTGTAGCAGGAAGAAGCCAAAGCACTGTAGCAAAATACTGTAGCAAATCACCAGAGCAAAATACTGTAGCAAATTTACTTTGTGAATGCATCCATTCTACCATTGTTTGCTAACCGTTGCAATTTACTTTGTGAATGCATCCATTCTACCATAGCCCAAAATCCAGTGCAAAACTCCAGTGAAACTCCGCACATTTCATGTACCAAACACCAGCTTTACTGTAACTAGGTTAGGAGTTAGATGGACATCAGACAGAAGGATGTTGATCAGTAACAATGGTTGATGCCTCGGCTTTCATTTTTTTTAAAACCTTTTATAGTTGAAGAAGAAAGAAAAAAATGATGTATAAAGTGCACATATACTTTTCCTTCTTTCATTAAAACATAAATATCATATAGGGAATGGTATTTATTTTCTAGTTTTCTTTTCTTTTTTTTCAGAAACTTTTTTTGAGAACCATCAGCAATTAATTCATAAAGGCTTATTTTTGCCTGTTTGTTAGTACAATAATAAAAATATTAAGTATGTCCATAAGTTGTACCTGTAGTTTTATATTAACCATTAATTTATTACAATTTTTTTTATTTGACCTTTGAACCATCCATATATAAGATATGATTATAGTTATATTGATTATTAACTTATCTTAATCCTTATTTCCTATTAGAGCTTGAGATATGCTATATATTATCTATAAGTGGTTTTTAATATCTATTTATCCAGCTTTTCAAAAAAATAAAGAAGCAAAAAAAAAAAAAAAACTTAGAGAGGCATTTAATGTCTCAAATTTATTGTGCTTTAAAGTATGCATATATATATATATATATGGTATAAAAAAAATATTCATACGTAATGATCATCCAAATATGCATTTTACTCTATGGTATGGAACTTATACCATAAATGATTTCGTTTGGATGCTAAAATGATTTTAATAAAAATTATATTTTTTAAAAAAATTATTATCTAAATATACATAATTGGAGACATTAAATGCCTCTTGAATTTTTTTTCATAAATGATGAGGGGTAAAATCATCATTGCATTATTGACAGCTCACATCGGCGATTGGTTCATGCCCAATCCAAACACCCTGCCGGCCAGCCGGCACAACATCCAAGCGACGAAGCCAAATCACTTTTGACAGAGTCAGGTCGCCCCAACAACCCGAACCATCCTCATACTTCGGCCATCTAAGCTGAGCCATTCCTCGGTAACCCGAGCTATCCTCATACTTCGGCCATCTGAGCCGAGCCATTCCTCGGTAACCCAAGCTATCTTCATGCCTCGGCCATCCGAGCCGACCATACCTCGGCCATCCGAGCTAATCCATTCTATACCTCGAAAAACCAGGTTATTCCTCATTCAGCCCGAACCACAGCATTCAAAATACCTCTACGAAATCCGGTGCAGGAGAGTTCGAATCCACTATAACTGAATAAGATTTCAGGTGGCGAATCATGCCCAGAAGTGGCCTAGGACCTGCAAGAGTAGCCTAAGTCTGTGATCATTGAACCTCAAGGCATCAACCAGCTCTCCCGGCCATCGATCCTCTAACTGACAAGATACGGACCCTACTGGCCTCATAACAAACTTGATTCGAATCCTAACAGTTTTCAGACCCCATCCAGGGCATGTCCAAGGAATCAGGTGATCACCTACAAATACCACAGCACTCCAACCTCTCAGGTACGCGCGCGCAAACTCTAAGGCAACCCCTTACGCATTCATTTTACTCACTGAATCTCATACCCCATTAGAGCTCTCACAAGAGCCCTGAGGAACACTCTCTATGAAGAGTCTTCTCCTCACATCTGCTTGCTGTGAATCTCCACTGACTTGGGCATCGAAGGGTCCTTCGCAGAGGGCAAACCCCCACAGCACCCTCTGCATGCGGACTGTCTTGCAGGTTCCACCCCGAGGCGATGAGATCGGCGCCTGGATCAGGAGCCAGAAGTGCACTCGAGTCGAAGAACGGATTTCCACAGAAATAAATTGGAGCTAGAAGGAGGGGCCTCAAGTCCCATAAACTTGTGATCCAGGAGACAAGACTCAAAAACCAAAGAAAAGCATCCTCTAATGGCCAATCGGAAGAGAGCTACATCTGAAGCTCAAGACCAGGCCGCCTCTCAAAGGCTTGATCCGATTAGCGGTGTAGCACCTCCGCTACCACCGCTAGCTGAAACTCCTTCGCTGTCAGCAACGGCGGTAACCCTGGACCAATTCGCCACTCTGGTTCAACAGGTCCAAGCATTGACCCAGTTGGTCCAGGGTTTCCAGGCGATCCTTGGAACTGCTATCCCGGCCTCCTAGCCTCATGAGGAGGCCACTGCCCCTGCCTCGCCAGCGATCTCTTCTTCTGATCCACCTAGGGCGACGTATCGCGGTCATCGGCCCGCAAAGGCGAAGCCGACTCTGCAGCGAGTTGGAGGAAAGAGCCCGCTCAGATTCAGGCGGGTTCGCTCCCTCTCTCCGATGTCTTCCCAGAATTCGACACCGCTGCCATCTTCTCCTCGCCTGATCCTTCATACAACTCTGGATGAAGGGATCAGATAGCAGATGTAGGAGATGCGGCAAGAATGGCATCAGGAGTTGGACGCTGTCAGGCAAGCTCCTCCATCCCAGCCGAAAGCGGAGCAGGGCATCCCCTTCTCTGAGAGGATTATGAGGGAAGTGATTCCCCCTCATGTCAAGCTCCCTACCATCGAGTCGTATCATGGATCCACCGATCCTGACGATCATCTCAGCAGCTTCAGATCCATCATGATGTTCCACGGGGCATCAGATGCGATCCTGTGCAGAGCCTTCCCCTCCACTTTAAGGGGATCTGCCCGAACCTGGTTCAACAGCCTAAAGCCAAGTTCCATTGATTCTTTTGACGAGCTAAGCTGTCTGCTCATTAGCCAATTCGTCAGCAGCCATCGCCAGCGATGGAGATCCGACTCCCTCTCTGAAATCAAGCAGAGAGAGGGGGAGTCACTGAACAATTACCTCGGCCGCTTCAACACGGCCCTCCTGAAAGTCGACCATCTCAACCACAAGGTAGCCATGTCCGCCCTGACCGGAGGAGTGTCCAAGAAGGAAGACTTCTACCTAGCTCTGAAGGTTAATTACCCGAAAAGCCTTTTGGACATGATGTCCCTGGTGGACAAGTATGCCAGGGTGGAGGAATCGAGGAGGTCAGCTCGGGCCGAGCAGCTGAAGAAGAAAGAGGCAAAGGGTTCGGACAAGCAGCAAGCCCACCGCCGTGCTAGCCTGCCTCGCCACCACAGAGCTCCTCCACCGCCGCCTCGAGACCGAACTCGGAGTCCGGCTCGAAGGTTCGACCGCTATACTCCCCTTACCGCACCAAGAGCGCAGATCCTGATGGAGATCAAGCATCAGCTTCCTCAGCCCCCTCCTCTTCAAGGCAATGGAGCTCGGAGGGACCCGACCAAGTACTGCTGCTTTCATTGGGACTACAGGCACAATACCAAGGACTGCTGGCAACTCAAGAACAAGATCGAGCAATTGATCTGGCGAGGCCGACTGAACCGATTCAGGGGCCCCCCTAAGTCGAATAATGAAGAGAATCTTCAGCCTGAACCCCGCCAACTCCCACCACCAAATCCTCTAGTTATTGGCAACATCAATGTGATAACGGCGGCCGGATCCCCATCTTCTTGGTCAGGCAAGGAGGAGAACCCGCCAAAGAAAGCTCGGGTCGATGAGCTCACCTTCTCCGATGAAGACCTTGGGGAGGTACAGTACCCCCATGATGATGGTCTGGTTGTATCTTTAAATATGAACAATTATGATGTACACCAGATTTTGGTTGATTATGGAAGTTCTATTAATGTTCTTTATTTCGATGCCTTTGTGAGGTTAAAATTCTGGGTGGAAAGCCTCCGACCGGTGGAGTCCACCCTAGTGGGCTTCACAGGTGACTCCATAATCCCTGAAGGAGTCATCACTCTGTCAGTCTGAGCTAGCACCTGGCCCCATGTGGCTACCGTGTTCATGGATTTCCTTGTGACCAAGCTCAGATCTCCCTACAATGCCATCCTCGGTAGACTGGGGCAAATCTCTCTCAAAGCCATCATTTCCATTCCCCATCTCACAATGAAATTTCCCACCGAATGGGGAGTGGGGGTTGTTCGAGGGAGTCAAATCGTAGCTCGGCATTGCTTTGTTGCCGACCTTCAATCCAGAAAGCCCGTGGACGGGCTGGATGCTCAGAAAGATCTCGCCGAGCAACGAGGAGAGCCGGCCGAAGAACTGAAGGAGATACCACTTGACGAGGCTCGGCCCGACCAAACTATAAAGGTCGGATCGCAGCTAGAGGGAAAACTTTAGCAAGACTTAATTGAGTTCCTTCGGAGGAATGTCGACGCCTTCGCCTGGTCTGCATCGGATATGCCTGGAATCAGCCCAGATGTCCTGGTCCACCGCCTCAGCAAGGATAAAACATTCAGGCCCATTAAGCAGAAGAAGAGGAGCTTCGCCCCAGAGCGCCAAAAGGCCATCAAAGAAGAGGTGGATAAGCTCATCAAAGCCAAGTTTATCTGGGAGGTTAGTTACCCCAACTGGCTGGCGAACATGATCATGGTGAAGAAGTTGAATGGCAAATGGAGGATCTACATCGACTTCACTAACCTCAATAAGTCCTGCCCAAAAGATAGCTTTCCTCTCCCGCAAATTGACCAACACATGGATTCAACTTCAGGCCATCAAATGCTAACTTTTATGGATGCCTATTCGGGCTACAACCAGATCCGAATGGCGCCCGAAGATGAGGAGAAAACCGTCTTCATCACCGATCGAGGTATCTATTGCTACCGAGTTATGCCCTTTGGTTTGAAAAATGCAGGTGCCACCTACCAAAGGCTGGTCAACATAGTCTTCAAGGAGTAAATCGATCGGAACATGAAGGTGTATGTTGATGATATGTTGGTAAAAAACAAGGAGGCATCCTAGCACATCGAGGACCTTGCGGAAAGCTTCGCTACACTTTGAAAATACCAGATGAAGCTCAATCCCACCAAATGCGCCTTCGGAGTCAACTCCGAAAAATTCCTCGGCTTCATGGTTTCACAGCGAGGCATCGAGGCAAACCCTCAAAAAATCCAAGCCCTGCAACAAATGGCTCTGCCAGGGTCAGTCAAAGACATGCAGCGCCTCACCGGGAGGGTAGCGGCCCTCAGCCGCTTCATTGCTTGGTCGATCAAGAAATGCCTTCCCTTCTTCAAAGTTCTTCGGTCGGCCAAAAACTTTCAGTGGACCCCAGATTGTCAGAAGTCCTTCGAAGACCTCAAGAAATACCTCGGCTCGCCACCCCTCCTTAGTAGCCCAAAGCCAGGGGCAGTGCTGAATCTATACTTGGCGATCTTTGAAAATGCTATTGGCTCGGTGCTAACCAGAGAGGAGAACAGAGTCCAAAGGCATATCTATTATGTCAGCAAACTATTCAAAGACACTGAAATGAGGTACACTTGGGTCGAAAAGATGGTCCTAGCTCTAGTAACATCGGTCCAAAAGTTGCGGCCATACTTCCAGGCGCATACTGTCATCGTCCTGATACCGACCAACCTCTCAAGGCAATTATCCATCGTCCAGAAGCATCGGGGAGAATGACCAAATGGGCTGTCAAGCTGAGCGAGCACGACATTCAATATCAGCCTCGTCCAGCCATTAAAGCCCAAGTTCTAGCGGACTTCCTTCTCGAATGCACCATACCCGAAGATGGCTCTATTTCAGATACCCATGACAACCTAAGCCCAGTGCCCCATGGTTGCTTCACGCCGATGGATCCTCTAGCACGGGCGGCTTTGGCGCCGACCTGGTCCTCACCAGTCCGAAGGGCACAACCTTTGAATATGGCATTCGTTTCTCCTTTCCGGCCTCAAATAATGAAGCGGAGTATGAAGCCCTGCTCTTCGGACTCTGAATCGCCTGTGATCTTAAAGTCAAGAAATTGATTGCCTACACTGACTCCCAATTGGTGGCTGGCCAGGTGCAGGGAGAATTCGAGGCTTGAGAGCCGAGCATAATTCAGTATCTCTAAAAGGTGCGCGATCTATCCTTCTATTTTGATGAATTTAAAATTATCCAGATCCTAATGATCGAAAACACGCGCGCCGACCTACTGTCCCGCTTGGTAACTACGGAGTCAATGGATCTCGAGCAAAAATTCCATCTGAAGGTCCTGGAGAAGCCCAGCGTTGCCAATGTTGACCAGATGATGCAAGTTGACACCGAACCATCCTGGATGGACCCCCTGCACCAATACCTCAAAGAAGGGTCGCTGCCCATTGATAGAAAGGAAGCAAGGAAGTTGAAATTGCAATCATCTCATTATGTTCTGATTGATGACCAGCTATATAAGCAATCCTTCTCCATGCCATTGCTCAAATGCCTCCGTCCATCAAAATCCGATTACGCTCTTCGGGAGGTTCATGAAGGCATCTGTGGCAATCACCTCGGCAGCCGCGCCCTATACCACAAAGTGCTATGCCAAGGATATTATTGGCCAACGATGCAGAAAGATGCTGATGACCCTGTCCGAGCCTGTGATGCGTGCCAACGATACTCAAATATTCAAAGACTCCCCTTTGCTCACCTGGCTTCCATCTCATCCCCTTGGCTCTTCGCCAAATGGGGGATAGATATACTTGGCCCTTTCCCCCTCGCAACGGGGCAAAGGAAGTTCTTGTTTGTTACAATTGATTATTTCACTAAGTGGGTCGAAGCCGAAGCAGTCGCCCAGATAACCAAAGCTTGGGCTAAAGACTTCGTGTGGAGGTCCATCATCTGCTACTTCGGTCTTCCCCACACCATCATCACTGACAACGGGAAGCAGTTTGATAATCCGAAGTTTCGGGAGTTCTGCGAGGATCATGGCATTCTCCATCGCCTGACATCGATCGGACATCCTCAAGCTAACGGAGAGGCCAAGGTAACAAACTAAACTCTCTTGCAGGGAATTAAAGCTCGGCTCAACCAAGCGCGAGGAAGATGGGCGGAGGAGCTCCACCATGTGCTGTGGGCGTACTGAACCACTGAAAGGGCTCCCACGGGCCAGACTCCATTTAAGATGGCTTTCGACACAAAAGCTGTTATTCCCATGGAGGTCGGGCTCCCCTCCCCTCGCACCGAAAGCTACTCAGAAGAATCCAATGATGAACAACACCGAACCAATCTTGACTTGATAGAAGAGGTCAGGGAGAAAGTCTAGATCCGGATGGCTGCCTACCAACAAAGAGTTGCCCGCTACCATTCAACCAGAGTCAAAGGGAAGTTTTTCTCCCAGGTGATCTGGTACTTCGGAAAGCATCTGTCTCAAAGCCACTGGAGCAAGAAAAGTTGTCCCCTAATTGGGAGAGTCCTTATCAAATTACGTAGGTAATCAAACTCGGCACTTATAAGCTCCAAGATCTAAATGGAAATCAATTCCCCGGATGTGGAACTCGGATAATCTCCGCATCTATCATCAATGAGAGTATGCCCTCCCTGAACTTACCTTGTCCATTGAGTTAAATCTTCAAAGATTAAAAAAATTTCTATTTTTATTGCTTTCTTTGATGGCTACAATGAGAGATAGGTTTATAAATCCTCGGCCGGGCCGAGCGATCTTCAGACCTTGGCCGCACCAAGTAAAATATATCCCAGCTGGGCTTGGAGGACTCCGTACCTTAGCAGCGCCAAGTAAAATATAATCTTTATAAATCCTTAGCCGGGCCGAGCGATCTTCGGACCTTGGCTGTGCCAAGTAAAATATATCCTAGCTGGGCTGAGAGGACTCCGTACCTTGGCAGTGCCAAGTAAAATATAATCTTTATAAATCCTCGACCCGGCCGAGCGATCTCCGGACCTTGGCCGTGCCAAGTAAAATATATCCCAGCTGGGCTGGGAGGACTCCGTACCTTGGCAGCGCCAAGTAAAATATAATCTTTATAAATCCTCGGCTGGGCCGAGCGATCTCCGGACCTTGGCTACGCCAAGTAAAATATATCCCAGCTGGGAGGACTCCGTACCGTGGCAGCGCCAAGTAAAATATAATCTTTACAAATCCTTGGCTGGGCCGAGCGATCTCCGGACCTTGGCCGTGCCAAGTAAAATATATCCCAACTGGGATGGGAGGACTCCGTACCTTGGCAGTGCCAAGTAAAATATAATCTTGAAGCCTCGGCCAAGCCGAGTGATATATTATTTGAAGCCTCAGCCAAACCGAGTGATATATTATCTGAAGCCTCGGCCAAACCGAGTGATATATTATCTGAAGCCTCGGCCAAACCGAGTGATATATTCTTGAAGCCTCGGCCAATCCGAGTGACGGCCTCCGTACCTTGGCAGCGCTAAGTAAAATATTCTTGAAGCCTCGACAATCTGATTGATGGTCTCCGTACCTTAGCAGCGCCAAGTAAAATATATTCTTGAAGCCTCGGTCAATCTGGGTGATGATCTCCATACCTTGGCAGCGCCAAGTAAAATATATTCTTGAAGCCTCGGCCAAGCCGAGTGATATACTTCTGAAGCCTCGGCCAATCCGAGTAATATATTTCTGGAAGCCTCGACCTAGACGAGTAATTTCTCAAACACTCTGACACGACTAAGACGTTCTATTATGCTTCGGCGGAGGTTAGTAACCTTTCTCTGCTTACCAGCGCGATTATGCAAGTTATTCCTTTTCAAAGAAATACGTAATTCATCCCTTAAATAGGACCATGTTTACTGCATAAGCTCACAGGGCCGCCCATGCCTTTCTCTGACCCACACAGAGATAAACACTTTCTCTGCAAGGGACTAAACGACATGTTGGCGAAAATAAAGTGGCAAAAACGCTGCTGGACTTATAAATTATGCTACGGACTGAAAAGCATAAAATGAGAGTAGCCACCCTCGACACAATCACATCAGAAAAAGAAACAGATGTTGAAAGAAGAAAGAGTAGAAACTTTCTTTATTAATATAAAAAAATTACAACTTCTTGAGAGGCATTACAAGTGTATCATAGCACGGAGAATACAAATAAGATAAAAGCTCGGCTGAGCAGTTTCGGTCGATAACGATGTCTTTATATCCGACCCCAGAAATCAGAGAAACCAGACAAGCTCTGTTGAGCCACTGGTTAATGCGAAAGAAAAAAGTAGGCCATCCACGGATCTCTCGGATGAATGCGTGGAGGGATCATAACCAAGTCAAGGACCCATGGATGCTTATGCCAATGAAGCATCCCCCCAAGTGGGATGCTGGACTGCTAGCCACTGCCCAACAATAAAGGGCAGAGAACCAGCAGTCCAAGACCACCCTCCCCCCTCTTCACATAGAAAAAGATTCCTCAGGCGGATGAGTTGAGGAATCGAAATTGAGGAGGGAGGTGAAGTTCATGTAAACCATGGGGGATACGTATGCTCTGCATTTCCTGTGATCCCCATGGCAGGTGGCAAAGGACACACATGAAGCGTATACGTGCGCTCCCCATATGACCTCTGCGGGCCTCCCATGCGCTCTCCATATGATCTCCGAGAATTCCTCCTTTGAGGACTGCCTGCTCTTCAGCAGCTTCTTCATCGCCCCAGCTATCTGGGATAAACCTACTTGCAAAAGGAAAGCTCAATCTTTCCACTCTCAACCTCAATGAAACAGATGCCATGAAAACCCTTGCAAGTCACAGAAAGGGAAGGCTTTGGGAGATAGCCCAACACGGTCAGCTCCTCCAGCTTTATAGGCAAACTGTTGGGAGAGTTAATCCCCGAGGCATGCATATTTTAAAATTTGATAACAATTATCAATGCGGAAATTTAAAGATTACATATTAATCTTTCTAACATGCATCAAGATCATATCTTTGCCTTATATTATAAGATCGTTTGATCTAAGTATTGCATATA
Organism: Calamus simplicifolius; assembly: GCA_900491605.1. NCBI lineage: Eukaryota > Viridiplantae > Streptophyta > Magnoliopsida > Arecales > Arecaceae > Calamus > Calamus simplicifolius. The sequence goes on along the minus strand of UESW01003913.1, from coordinate 772,298 downwards.
AATTAAATAATTAAGATCATATCTTAATCTTCAAGATGAGAAGTCATACTACTCATCTTGAACCCTACCTTAAGATCTAAGGATCAAATCACTCACCATAAGAACAGTAGGTAAATCCTTTGTGCTCTGCAGCTGTTCAATCGTTCGGCCTCTAGTATTGTCCACGCAAAGCCCCCGAATGATCGGATTCCCGGGAGTGCTAGCTCGCGGAAAAATAATTTTGCTGATCTTGAATTCTTCCACTTGAATCTTCCTCCAAGATCCACCAAGCTTTTGCTAACACTAAAATCACACCAGAATTTTTTGTTCTAACTCTTAGAACTGTAACACTTGGTTCTAACTGTTTAGAATTTTTGATCTCTTTTGATCTTGTGTTATGTTATATGGTGAGGGATGTCCTCTATTTATAGTTTCATATTAGCCAGCCTATTGAATTCTAACATTTAGAATTCTGCTGTTTTTGTGAAAACCAAAGAGACATATTAAATTTATACACTTATCAATGCATGAAGAGTTGTGTGGAGTGCTCTTCCAAAGAGGCACATTAATTCACACGCTTGTCAATGCACGGAGAGTTGTGTTGAGTACTCTTCCAAAGAGGCACATTAATTCACACACTTATCAATGCATGGAGAGTTGTGTGGAGTGCTCTTCCAAAGAAGCACCTTTTAGCAAAATTTATTTTTCTTGAACTTGGGAATCATTTGAAGAAGACTAAAAGTTATAAATTAAATTCTGCATTAGAATTTAATTTTTCATGAGATGAGATTTTAGTTATCTCATCATGCGAGAAAACCTTTTTCACACATAGGGTTTGGATTTTTGGTTTTAAGCTAATTTGAATTTATTGGATTAAACCAATATAGATCATGGTCCTAGCCCAAATCAAATTTGGCTAATCCTGAATCTATTTAAATCCAAATCAAATCTAATTTCAAATCAATATTTGAAATTGATTAGTCCTTCTAGTAGACTTAAACCAAATTGAATCTTATTCACTTGTACTTAATCCAATTGAGATAATTCAATCAATCAAATTGATTAATTAAATCATATACGATTCTCAATCGTTGATCAGCAAATAGATCATCCTAGGAAACTTCTATGCGTGTGACTCTCTAGATTCGAACCTAAGCCGGTAGCATAGAAACAATTTTCTATACTAATCGATGTGCCCATCTAGCAATGAAACCCGACATCCGGATAGGTCAAAGAGTTGCCGAGCAAACTCCAAGAACCCTAAGAAACAGTTACCGTATAATTCATCCTCTTGACCACAAATGCTAAGGATGGCTTAAGAGCCTGTCAACTCTAAACAGCAAATCCATAAAGTGATTTCAATTTTAGTGATCATGTGACTTTTACATGAAGTGCCTTGGCCAAGGTCTTGCTAAATTGAAACACAAGCATTTCTCCTTTTAACGAGATAGGTCAAATTCCATCTTAATCCACAACTGACTACCACAAGTACTTGACTGCCCCAGTAACCTTTCGTAGCTGGATTAGAAATCCAGGTGGTCCGGCACCTAAGTACAATGAGTTTCTTGTAAGCCACTGGTTATGATCTTCAGGTCTGAAGGATACTTATACCTATATCTTCTCGGATTAACTCTTGACAGTAGAGTATCCAGAAATGAGTCACGTTCGGTGAAATGTACTCCTACACTTTCACCTGTATGTCATACCAGTGTCTCTATACTCCTTGGTTAAGAGGACAACCAACAAATATGATATACAATGTCCTATAATTGATAGTACTATGGCCCTATCATAGTATATCATTTGGTCGCGAACTCTTTTAAGGACCTTCAAAGATAAATCCTCCTTTATCATGAAGGAAGATCCTGAGGGCTTCATTACTATTAGGAGTTTTAAGAAGATGTTCTTGTAATGAATAAATTGCCAAATAACTTTTATTAATATATCAATTTATATACAATTTACATCAGCACAATCATCAAATGATTAGCTTTAGGATACAATTCCTAACAAACTCCCACTTAGCCTAAAGCCACTCATTACAGTATCTAATACCCACCTTCAATTTATAGTCATCAAACTCCTTGATGCTGAGTGCTTTAGTAAATGGGTCACCAAGGTTTTCTTTTCCATCAATCTTCTGAAGATTTATGTCACCTCGGTCTACAATCTCTCGTATAAGATGAAACCGATGCAGTATATGCTTGGTGCGCTGATGTGCTCATGGTTCCTTTGCTTGAGCTATGGCACCAGTACTGTCACTATACAATAGGACTGGTCCATCTATGGAAGTTGCCACTCCAAGCTCGAAGATAAACTTTCGTAGCCACACAGCTTCTTTCACAGCATCTGATACAGCGATGTACTCTGCCTCGCACATCGAATCTGCCATTGTATGTTGCTTGGAACTTTTCCAGCAAACAGCTTCACCATTTAGGATAAACACGAAACCCGATACACTTTTGCTATCATCATGATCTGATTGGAAACTGGAATCAGTATATCCAACAAGTTTCAAATCAGACTCTCCATAGACTAACCACTGGTCCTTAGTATTTCTCAAATACTTAAGGATTATCTTAACAACTTGCCAGTGTTTTTCTCCTGGATCAGATTGGTATCTACTCACTACTCCTAGTGAGTATGCCACATCTGGTCTTGTATATGTCATGGTGTACATAATCGATCCTATTACCGAATCATATGGAATTTGACTCATACGTTCTCTTTCATTAGGAGTTGTCGGACAATCCTTCTTAGAAAGATGAATTCCATGGCCTATCGGAAGATAGCCTTTCTTGGAATTCTCCATGCTAAACCTCTTTAGCACTGTGTCAATGTACGTAGATTGGGATAAACCAAGCATCCTCTTAAATCTATCTCTATAGATCTTCATCCCGAGGATGTATGATGCTTCTCCCAGATCATTCATGGAGAATTGTGATGATTACCATGTCTTTATTCCTTGTAATGCAGGGACATCATTCCCGATTAAGAGAATGTCATCCACATATAATACAAGAAATACAATAACAGAAACGTTAGCCCATTTATAAATGCAAGGTTCTTCTTTATTCTTAATAAAGCCATAAGATTTGATCACTTTATCAAATCGTATGTTCCAACTCCTAGATGCTTGCTTAAGTCCATAAATAGACTTCTGTAGCCTGCACACTTTAGACTCGTCTTTAGATATAAAACCTTCAGGCTGTATCATATACACCTGTTCTTCTAAATCACCAATTAGAAAAGCGGTTTTAACATCCATTTGCCAAATCTCATAATCTAAGTGTGCTGCTATAGCTAGCATAATCCGAATGGATTTCAGCATTGCCACAGGAGAAAACGTTTCGTCATAGTCAATACCATAACGTTGACGATACCCCTTGGCAACCAGATGTGCTTTATAGGTCTCAACCTTTCCGTCTGCGCCTCTTTTCCTCTTGAAAACCCACTTACACTCTATGGGTTTTATCCCTTCGGGTGGGTCAACTAATGTCCATACATTATTGTCCTTCATAGAATCAAGTTCGAATTTCATGGCATCAAGCCATTTATTAGAGCCAGTCCTTTGCATAGCATCCATATAGGTGATCGGATCCTCGTTGTTCTCATCGAGTTCAATAGGATCATCGTTCTGGACCAAGAAACCTAAGTATCTGTCCGGTTGATGTGGTACTCTACCAGATCGCCTTAATGGTGCATCTAAAATGGGTTTTGAGTTTGATCTAATCAACTCAGATTCTAAGGGTTCACTGGTTTGTGTTGTTCCTTCTACTTGATGAACTTCCTCAAGTTTAACATTAGAGCTATTTGTTCCTTCACTAAGGAACTCCTTTTCAAGAAAATTGCTCTATTACTAATGAACAACTTTTGTTCTTCAGTATTGTAGAAGTAATATCCTTTGGTTTCTTTCGGATAGCCGATGAAAAAATATTTGTCAGATTTGGGTTCAAGTTTGTCTGATTTTGCACGTTTCACATAAGCTGGACACCCCCAGACTCTTAGATAGGTGATTACCGGTTTATGTACAAACCACATCTCATGTGGAGTTTTTGAAACAGACTTACTTGGAACCTTATTGAGAATATAACAAGCTGATTCTAATGCATATCTCCAAAAGGATATTGGTAAGCTTGCAAAACCCATCATGGACCGAACCATGTCTAACAGAGTTTGATTCCTCCTTTCCGACACACCGTTATGTTGTGGTGTTCCTGGAGGAGTCCATTGGGAGAAAATCCCATTCTCCCTTAAATATGTCACAAAGTCATTGGAAAGGTATTCGCCTCCTCGATCTAATCGAAGGATCTTAATACATTTTCCTGTTTGTTTTTCTACTTCTTTATGATATTGTTTGAATATTTCAAACGATTCAGATTTATGTCGCATAAGATAGACATAACCGAACCTAGAAAGGTCATCTGTAAAAGTAATGAAGTAGTAATATCCACCTTTGGCACAAGTGCTCATTGGTCCACATACATCAGTATGTACTAGACTTAATAGCTTTTTAGCTCTTTCACCTTTTCCAATAAAAGATGACTTGGTCATTTTACCAAGAAGACATGATTCACAGGTAGTTAATGATTCACAATCATCAACTCGAAGGATGCCCTCCTGAGTTAACCTGATTAATCTGTTCTTATTGATATGACCCAGCCGATGGTGCCAAAGATAAATGTCTGTGACATCAGTTGTTCTAAGGGCGCTTACTTGATTTGTACACTACATTCACAGGCTGTGATAATATATAAATGCCATTAGATAAATGCCCAGTCATTACAGTGACTCCATTCATAATGATATTCAAAGTAACATCCTTTATTGAAATTTCATAATGACTTTTGGCCAGAAGGCCTATAGAAATTATGTTCAACAAGAACGTTAGGCAAAAATGGCAATCATTTAATATAATGACATTTCTATTAAAAACTATTTCAAGAACTCCTAATGCCAGAACTGGAACTAATCTTCCATCGCCGACATTAAGGAATCTTTCATTGTCCTCAAATCTTTTAGTGACCTGTAGTCCCTACAATAAATTGCAAATGTTAAAAGGACTCCCGGTATCTAATACCCAGGTCTGATTATTATATACAGAAAAATTACAAGGTGTTATCATATAAATACCTTGTTGAGCAATATCTTGCCCCTTTTTCTTCTTCGGCCTGTTTGGATCAAGTGTGGCAATGTAAAGAGGACAGTTCCTCTTCCAGTGCCTTTGCATCTTGCAATAAAGCATTCAGCTTGACTTTTATCAACTTTCTTCTTCTGCATCTGACCCCTTATAGATGTCCTAGCATGTTGCACCTTTTTCTTATTCTTTTTCTTCTTCCTTTCCCAAAGGGTTGACGTCCTACCTTAGATCCTTCAACCACATTAACCAAACCCTTAGAGAGCTGGTTATCCTTCTCAAAGTTTTGTAATAACCCCAACAAACCGTGGTAGTTGACTGCAGGCTTTGTCATTCGAAAATGAGTAAGGAAAGGTCGAAAGGATGGAGGCAAGGAATTCAGGATCGCATCTTTTCCCAACTGCTCATGTAGGGGAAAGCCGAGCTTGCTTAGCAGTTCTATCTTCTCGATCATGTACAATACATGATCAGTGACATGAGATCCATCCCTCATTCGAGCATTAAAAATAGCACAACTAGTCTTGTGCCTTTCAACGTCGTCAGGTGTGCCGAAAGATTCATTCAACGCTTGAATGATTTCTTCTGGCTGAGCATTCTCAAACTGGCGACCGAATTCATCGTTCATTGCTGCTAGCATGATGCAACGTACGCTAGTTCTATCATTGAGCCACTTCTGATAAGTGTCTTTCTCAAAACTTTGTGTGTTTGCATCAGGTATCTTTGATGCAGGATTATTAAGAATATATAGAATCCTCTCATGCTCAAGGACAATCTTAAGTTTTCTAAACCAGCTATTGAAATTTGAACCATTCAACTTGTCACTATCCAATAGGGACCTTAATGATAAATTAGTGGCCATTTTCTGCATAAGGAAAAACTAAAGTTTATTAGTATATAAATTGATTTAGTCTAAAGACTTGGACTTTAGTCTAAAGATTCTTCCACTATTTTGTTCAAATTGGCAGCCTCTACACCCCAATTCGAAGAATTATTCTTAATTCTTTAGCAGGCACTAAGATCTACATAGACTACATACAGGCCCAAGTGAAGCTTGGCCAACCCATATACATCTAAGAGTAGGTTCAAAATCAATTGTTTTCCAAAATAATTCTTAGTGTTCAATTTTGCCCCATGTACCTCTTCAGCAGGCATGGGTGCCTCCACTGAAAGTTCTGGTTAGGTCCAACCATTAAATGATATAATCAGTGTAACCTATCAATAGACAACCAAGCCTGAGTGAAGCTCGGCTCACCTGACTGTCTATTTAATAGTTACGCTGACTTATCATATAATGAATGATAATTCCGATGGTTGACAAGCACCAGGCATGGAGTGCCTCCAATGATTATCAAGACATCGGACTCATTATCACCCACCTTAATGGGAGGCTATGATCTAGTTATCATATAACTATTTCATTTTAAGGACCTAATAATTTTAGAGGATTTTATAATTTGAAGACAAATTAACTAATCAAGTTCTCCCACTGAATGTATGAAATGGGTAGAATGAAACAAGATTAAGTCGCACCTAAATCAGTCAGACTAATTTCCTTATGACATAGGTCAACCCGAATCAGGTAAAGGATCTGAATCATAAATGGTTCACCACATTGACCAGGTGAGTGAGATCGATGGGAGGGATATGCCATTAACTCGTTAAAAACGCATCAATACGAGTAGCTCCCAATTAAAAACCATTCGATCATTGATTCTAGAGCAACTTGCCAACTCACCTTGACATCATATGGTTAACCAATTCTGATTTGACCATCTAAGAGATTCATGCTCAACCACAGAGCCTAATCTACTTCCATTTGGTTTAATCAAAGAGAAGAACATGATCAACTACAACTATTGTTTGATTTAGAGCATTCTTAACCTAATCTAATTAGATTTGTTCAAATACTCTTTTAGTCTAGTTGATTTAAACCTTAGGGTCTAACCCTTTATGGATCCGATTTAGCTAACCCAAAAGATTAAATATATTTCATGTTTACATGTCATATTTCAATCAAGCATCACATGTATTATGTTACTACTCATAATTCCTATATTTCGATCATATGTAAAGAGATTATGAATTAACATTTGACATTCAAATTAGACTCTCATAAATATTTGTATGTTTCATAACATAGACATCATGTCATCATATATCATATCTATGTTTTATACTAAACATGCAAATATCATGCTTTTATACAACATCAGTATGTATCAAATATAAACCATCTTTTGAGAGTGCATGTAATCTATGTTTTGATGCATAAGCTCAATTTAAATTATCTTTGGATTGAGCATCAATGATAAAACAATAGCACGACAATATGTCACAGAATACCTCATTGAATGGGTAATTTGGATTTTCAATCCATCTGTGACCATATAGCCTTGTGATTAGTTTTAGCCATAATTACACAATTAATAAGAACATTAATTTATATGCAATAAATTAGATCAATAAGAAACCATTGCTCTGATACCATTTGTTGGGAGAGTTAATCCCCGAGGCATGCATATTTTAAAATTTGATAACAATTATCAATGCAAAAATTTAAAGATTATATTAATCTTTCTTCAGAGTGGATGTCTACGGTTCTCCTCGTCCTATCTTTCTTCAGGATCTCCGGACGGCTCCTCAGCACAATCGAGGCCTTTGGGCGATTACTGCTTACCAGATATGGCTATCAAGGAACCAGATTATCTTTTCGGAGGATTGTATCTCTTCTCATCAGCTAATAAGAAAATTAGATCAATGTCCGTGGATTGTGCCCGTGCCCTTCATTCTGTTGGTTTTGATACATCTGGCCTCTGGGGTTCCCCTACTGCTACGGCAGCGAACCGGCGTACGGTTTTTATTTCTTGGGAGCCCCCTCCTCCAGGTTTTGTCAAAATCAACTTTGATGGGAGTGTTCGCGGCAGACTTGCTGGTTCGGCCTTCATCATTCGTGGTCCACAGGGTAATATGATAGCGGCGGGTGGATTTGGGTCTCTGGACTTTTCTGTTCCCATGGCTGAGCTTTGTGCTGCATGGGCAGGTATTTCTTATGCGGTGCAGACTCTTCGAGCCCAGAGGCTTGTTATTGAAGAAGACTCTATGACTATCATTCAGTGGATACGGAAAGAGAAAGCTCCTGATGTATCCACCAATCCGATCTTAACAGATATATGGACTATGCTTCAGAACTTGGATTCTGCCCAGATTTATCATGTTTTCCGTGAAGTCAACACAGCTGCTGACTGGGCAGCGATGACCGTGGCTCAGCATGTAGGATATAGGATATGGACAATGGGTGAACCATGTCCTCCTGTGTTATTTCAAATTCTGCAATCTGATGTATCTAGGCTGACTCATACTAGACTTGTATGATCGCCCGTCTTTATCAAAAAAAAAAAAAAAAAATCTTTCTAACATGCATCAAGATCATATCTTTGCCTTATATTATAAGATCGTTTGATCTAAGTATTGCATATAAATTAAATAATTAAGATCATATCTTAATCTTCAAGATGAGAAGTCATACTACTCATCTTGAAGCCTGCCTTAAGATCTAAGGATCAAATCACTCACCTTAAGAACAGTAGGTAAATCCTTTGTGCTCTGCAGTCGTTCAATCGTCCGGCCTCTAGTATTGTCCACGCAAAGCCCCCGAATGATCGGATTCCCGGGAGTGCTAGCTCGCAGAAAAATAATTTTGCTGATATTGAATTCTTCAACTTGAATCTTCCTCCAAGATCCACCAAGCTTTGCTAACACTAAAATCACACCAGAATTTTCTGTTCTAACTCTTAGAACTGTAACACTTGGTTCTAACTGTTTAGAATTTTTGATCTCTTTTGATCTTATGTTATGTTATCTGGTGAGGGATGTCCTCTATTTATAGTTTCATATTAGTCAGCCTATTGAATTCTAACATTTAGAATTCCGCTGTTTTTGTGAAAACCAAAGAGACATATTAAATTCACACTTATCAATGCATGAAGAGTTGTATGGAGTGCTCTTCCAAAGAGGCACATTAATTCATACGCTTGTCAATGCACAGAGTTGTATGGAGTGTTCTTCCAAAGAGATACATTAATTCACACACTTGTCAATGTACGGAGAGTTGTATAGAGTGCTCTTCCAAAGAGGCATATTAATTCACACACTTGTCAATGCACGGAGAGTTGTGTGGAGTGCTCTTCCAAAGAGGCACTTTTTAGCAAAATTTATTTTTTTTGAACTTGGGAATCATTTGAAGAAGACTAAAAGTTATAAATTAAATTTTGCATGAGAATTTAATTTCTCATGAGATGAGATTTTAGTTATCTCATCATGCGAGAAAACCTTTTTCACACATGGGGTTTGGATTTTTGGTTTTAAGCTAATTTGAATTTATTGGATTAAACCAATATAGATCATGGTCCTAGCCCAAATTAAATTTGGCTAATCCTGAATCTATTTAAATCCAAATCAAATCTAATTTCAAATCAATATTTGAAATTGATTAGTCCTTCTAGTAGACTTAAACCAAATTGAATCTTATTCACTTGTACTTAATCCAATTGAGATAATTCAATCAATCAAATTGATTAATTAAATCATATACGATTCTCAATCGTTGATCAATAAATAGATCATCCTAGGAAACTTCTATACGTGTGACTCTCTAGGTTCGAACCTAAGCCGGTAGCATAGAAATAATTTTCTATACTAATCGATGTGCCCATCTAGCAATGGAACCCGACGTCCGGATAGGTCGAAGAGTTGCCGAGCAAACTCCAAGAACCCTAAGAAATAGTTACCGTATAATTCATCCTCTTGACCACAAATGCTAAGGATGACTTAAGAGCCTGTCAACTCTAAACAGCAAATGCATAAAGTGATTTCAATTTTAGTGATCATGTGACTTTCACATGAAGTGCCTTAGCCAAGGTCTTGCTAAATTGAAACACAAGCATTTCTCCTTTTAACGGGATAGGTCAAATTCCATCTTGATCCACAACTGACTACCACAAGTACTTGACTGCACCCAGTAACCCTTCGTAGCTGGATTAGAAATTCAGGTGGTCCGGCACCTAAGTACAATGAGTTTCTTGTAAGCCACTGGTTGTGATCTTCAGGTCTAAAGGATACTTATACCTATATCTTCTCGGATTAACTCTTGACAGTAGAGTATCCGAAAATGAGTCACGTTCGGTGAAATGTACTCCTACACTTTCACCTATATGTCATACCAGTGTCTCTACACTCCTTGGTTAAGAGGACAACCAACAAATATGATATACAACGTCCTATAATTGATAGTACTATGGCCCTGTCATAGTATATCATTTGGTCGCAAACTCTTTTAAGGACCTTCAAAGATAAATCCTCCTTTATCGTGAAGGAAGATCCTGAGAGCTTCATTACTATTAGGAGTTTTAAGAAGATGTTCTTGTAATGAATAAACTGCCAAATAACTCTTATTAATATATCAATTTATATACAATTTACATCAGCACAATCATCAAATGATTGGCTTTAGAATACAATTCCCAACACAAACCTGCCGGGAGCAGCCATTTAAGCAGAAAGCCCCGGGATTCAAAATGCCCTGGCCACACTGCCACGCGGCGGTTCAAAATAAAAGGGCACTTTCCAAAGCGCACCGAACGCATTTCCCAAGCCATGACGCAAGACGAAAGATATCCTTCCGATCTCAAATCAAGAGCCTTAAATGCAGGAAATCGTCTGCAGGTCCTTGAGAAACGGGCAGGCCTAGGAAATCACCTCGTGAAAATGGCGTCGTCCAATGGCAATCAAATGCTTATAGCGTACGTTAAAAAGACCTGTGTTGGAAAAGGCCAACGGGATAAATGCCTTATGCAAAAAACAAAGCGTCCTTCGGCGAATTACAAATCCATCTCATCCGCTTAGGCAGAAAACGAGACGATTTCTTATAGACCGAACTATCCACCAAATCTCGACCCCAGTCGAGGTATTCGTGCAGTTTTTGATCATATTGCGCCGAACCATTTTATGTCTCGGCCTCGACCAAGATGTTTACCAAAGTTCCAACCGAACTATTCTATGCTTTGGCGCACCGAACCATCTGCTTAACCTCGGTCTCGATCGAGACATTTCCTTAAGTTCAAACCGAGCTGGCTTACGTCAGCGAAGCAAATCGGTTTAGCTTCAAATAAATAGGACATTCAATTCGGAAAGAACAAACCAACCTAGGAACACGAATTAATTATGATTCATTCTCCATCAGGAAAAACTCGTGACAAAAAGATCGTCCAAAAAGACAAACAAGTGGAGACAAAAGATCTATTCATTAAAAGTTTCGGCCAGATTACAAATCTGAGAGGCAAAAATACATAAGCAACCCTTAAGAATTAGGGTTCAGGTCAATCCCAGGAGCCTCCTCGGTAACATCCGGGAGGACTTGACTTGCTTCACCCACTTCGAATGTTATTGGTTCCTCGGCAGCGAACTGAGGGCGTTCTTCAGGAGCCGCGACCTCACTAGGGCCCAAGATGGCGTCAAGATCGATGTTCGAAATATCCTCATACTTGGCTTCTTCGTCTCCCGGGGTGCAAACATCAAGCAGCTCGGCCTCTAGAAAAGATAAATCTAACTCGGGATACACCCGAAAGATTTTCGCCCGAATTTCCTCCTCGACGAACCGAAATGCAACGGCACAAGCCTCCCTCCGCTCCTCGAAAAATTGCACAGAGCCTTTGTACTCCTCCACAGCCGAGGTAATCCGCTTGTTAGCTTTGGCTAACTGGTTCCCGAGTTCAAGATTCATCTAGCAACTCGCGGACAATTCCGCCCTTAGAGCTTTAAATTGCTCCTACGCCTCGAACTCGATTTTGCCCATCTGCAAAATATCAAAACGTTCGAGCCCATGAACAAAAGAAAAGTACCAAAAGCAAACAAATGGGATGACACTATACCTCTTCCTCCCACCGAGCCATTTTATTGCTCAGCTCCTGAACCTTTTCCAAGGCCTTCAGCTTGGCCGATTTATTTTGTTGAAGACCCTCCTTGAGGTCATTAATTCGGGACTGCTTGTCCCCGACTTCCCACCGAGATTGATCAAGATCATTGGTGAGCCTGGCAATCTGCTCATGTTGCCACTTCAGCCGATTCTCCATATCAGCAAATTCCTTATTCAGATCGGCAAGCTGATCCCGCTGCCACCGAAACTTACGCTCCTCCTCCTCGAGCCTCCTGCTCCAATTACTTTTATCCTCGGAATGACTAGCCCTCAGCTGGTTCCACCTTTTGTCAAAACACTGCTGCATGGTCTTAATTTCGTCGTCATGCTTTGCCTTAATTTTGGATAACTCCAAGCAAGCCTTGTCCGATTGTTCGCAAAAACCCTGGAGCTCTCTAACTTGGGCTTCAAGCCGAGAAGCCCTTTCGGCTGCAAGTTGGTGAGACTCGCTCACCCTCTCGAAATCCACCCTAGTGGATACCAAGGCCCTGGAAAGCCGGCTGGTTGAATCCACCCTTGCCTGAAGGTCGGCCGCTTCCTTCCTATCCTGAGCACAAGCCCCAGGCCATATTCAAGTGCCAATTCAGCGCCCTTGTGACCAAGGCATTCTGCGAGAAAAATACAAGTGAGAAACCACGGCCCGACCGACCAATCAGGAATTACAACCTCGGTACAATAACTTACCCAGGAGATGTAGTTTGAAGCCATCGTCATGAGAGTAGCGTTATTGATTTCGGGGAGAAGGAAAGCATCCTTCGGTGCCCCGAGCTGACCAAAAGCAGCCTCAATGATATCCTCGATGGCAGACTTGTCCATTGAGGAACTCCACCCCACGCGCAAAACAGACCTCATCAAGGCAGTGAGCATATCGTCCACCTCCGGGCTGTGGACAAGAGAGCTCATAGCCGAAGAGCTGGCCTGAGGAACTCCGGCCTGAGGAACCATCCGCTCGGCTTCCTCTGTCAAACTCTAACTTGCAAGGCCTCGAATGCTTCGGCCTCGACTAAAGGAACCTCGGCCCGAGCATCCCTTTCATTCAGCGACTCTTCTTCTTCCTCCTCTTCTACTGACGCTTCGCCTCCGACAGACTCCACCTGGACTTCAACCTCTTCCATGACGTCCCCGGGGACCGTAGAAGAGGTATCCTCAGTAGGAGGCCCATGACCTCCACCAGCCTTTCAACATGCAGCTCCGCTTGAGCTTCGGCAGCCGCTGCTGCCTCTCCCAACCCCTCCACCTGAGCAGGGGTCTCTTCCATACGCGGTGGACTTCTCATCGCTGGTTACTGAAAAACCTCCGGCAGAAGGATCGCTTGACCGATCGGCGACTCTCCTCGGCATCGTCTAACACGACTACTTTTGGAGAGGGGAAACCCTAACAGCTTCCTTCGAACTCCCCCCAGCGATTTCCTCTGCTGCTTTGCCCCCCTCCGATAGGGAGGGCTCATCAACCACGGTCTGTGCTCCTGCCTCCTCCCTTATTGGGATGGGAGAGTGGTGACTGGAACTATCTTTCTTTGGTCCCTTCGAGCGAGGCCCGAAAGGACGAGACCTCTTCTTGGATCTGTGTCTTTCCCCAGAGCCGGAGCCCCTGTGACACTTTCCCAGCTCCTTCTTCATCTGGCCCATAAACGCCGACCTCTCGGCTGAAAGAACACTAAACAATTCAATCGAACAGAAGTACTCACTGGCCATCGTAACCAAAGAGGAAAGGTATACTTACCTTGAGGGTCAATAGAGCTAAGCCCGACGGCGAAGAGGGCATCCTCCGCAAATAGAGTGCTAGCCGATACCTCCGGACCGTTGTGAAGGATCACCAGATCTCTCTTCTTCCGCTCGCTCAACTTCGGGCGTGCCTCTGGATCCTTCACATAACTTGCCCATCCCCTCGAAAAATCTGAACCGATATTCCCTTCGGTAATGAAAAATCGAGGCTTCCACTCCTTTATCGAAGATGGGTTATCGGTAATCATCTTGAACAACTTTCGGGGACCAATATACGGCCACTCGAAGCCCCTCCCAGAAACCAGGCTATGGCAGACTGGGAACAAGGGGAGGGTCGCGGTCACCCCAACGCGGCTGCACAACGAGATGAACCCGATGAGATTGCGCCAGCTATTCAGTGCCACTATTGTTGGATATATATTGTAAAACCTCATCACCTCCTGTACCAGCGGGTGAAGAGAAAACCGAAGACCTACCCTAAGGCTGTCCTCGTAAAAGAAAACTCCATGACTTAACTCAGTTGGAACTCTATACTCAGCCCTCGGCACTCGTAAGACTACATCCCCAGGAACTCTATAAAGTCGATGGATTCTATCCAGATCCTCGAGGGTGATCTCTGAGGCAACGTCATTTGGGCCCTTCATATTGATGGAATAAGGAACATAACATGAACAAGCAAGCAAGAGCTCAGAGAAAGAGTGAAAAATCTCTATGATAAGGACAAAGGGGCGTTGCAGAAGGAGCGCCGCCCCAGCCCTCTTTAAATAAGCGTTTCAGAAAGAAAGCCCTAGATGTCAAAAGCCCGATATAGGTGCCATAAATAAAGGAGCCCCGCCACGTGGAACTTCCGCTATCGTGGCTTGTTGGAAACGAGACGTTTCCTCCTCGAGCTGCAGCAAAAAATGATGACAAAACAGCGGCCCATCATTTACGAGATTATCATTGCCTGCCTTTTTGAATCCCCTAAATAAGATTGCTCCGGAATTCTACTCCCTATATCCGAACTTACACTTCGAACTAGGGAGTGGGGGCATGTGATGAGGGGTAAAATCATCATTGCATTATTGACCGCTCACATCGGCGATTGGGTCATGCCCAATCCAAATACCCTGCCAGCTAGCCAGCACAACATCCAAGCGACGAAGCCAAATCACTTTTGACAGAGTCAGGTTGCCTTGACAACCCGAACCATCCTTATACTTCGGCCATCTAAGCTGAGCCATTCCTCGGTAACCCAAGCTATCCTCATCTTCGGCCATCCGAGCCGAGCCATTCCTCGGTAACCCAAGCTATCTTCATGCCTCGGCCATCTGAGCCGACCATACCTCGGCCATCCGAGCCGATCCATTCTATACCTCAGAAAATCAGATTATTCCTCATTCGGGCCGAACCACGGCATTCAAAATACCTCTGCGGAATCCGACACGGGAGAGTTCGAATCCACTATAACTGAATAAGATTCTAGGCGACGAATCATGCCCAGAAGTGGCCTAGGACCTACAAGAGTGGCCTAGGTCTGTGATCATTGAACCTCAAGGCATCAACCAGCTCTCCCAGCCATCGATCCTCTAACTGACAAGATACGGACACTGCTAGCCTCATAACAAACTTGATTCGAATCCTAACAGTTTCAGACCCCATCCAGGGCATGTCCAAGGAATCAGGTGATCACCTACAAATACTGTTGGTCCAGATAGCAACCCAAGAGGGGGGAGTGAATTGGGTTTTTCAAAAATTTAAACTCTTTTGAAAAACAAACCCCAGTGGAAATAAAAACTTAGATTCACACAAATTAAAACAGAATATGCACAAATAGAGAGTTAAAGATAATGAGATAATCACGGCAAACACAGGAGATTTTATAGTGGTTCGGTGTACCTACACCTACGTCCACTCCCAAGTATCTCTTGAGTCCACACTATAATCAATCTGATTATAGCAGAGTTGTTTACAAGCTCACAACTCGAACTTATTTTTTCCCGGGTGCACAATGAACCCAACTGGTTTTCAAGGCTCACCAGCACAAAACCTTACACCACAAGCAAACTGCTTGCACAAGGCTAACAGACTCAATGGAATCAATCCTCCGATTGACCCAGCAAACAATAATTGTTTTTACAAAACAAAGCTCCTCCAATGAGCAAATATACAATGATAGAACACGAAATAAAGAGATAGGAATCAAAGCCTGATTTGCAGATCTTGGTGGCTTGCTTCTTCTCTTCTCTTGGATGGATCTTCCTTTAGAATGCTCTTGAAGCTCCGAAGATCAGAAAACTAGGGCTTCCTTCTTTTCTTGAGATTTCTTCAAATTGAAGCTATGAAAGCTTGAATCTCTCTCTTTTCTTTTGGGAAATCAATATGATCTTTCCTCTCGAATCTTCCCTCATTTCTTTTCTGATGGATTTCAAAGATTTGTCTCTATTCTTTTCTTTTTGCCTCTCTTATTTTCGGATGCAGCAAACCCCCTTCTTATAGATCAGTATAATCCATAAATAGTTTAAAACTATCCGTTAGAAACAAGTGTAAGAAGGATTAGATCCATAAATAGCAATAGCCGTTGGAATTAAAAAGATAAAAGTAAAGTTTAGAGTCGTTCTGATAGTTCTGGAGTCGCGTCTGACATTCTGGAGTCGGCTCTAACTTTTCTGGAGTCGGCTCTAAATCAAAATCCTAAATTGCTTGAACTGGAGTCGTCTCTAGCTTTTCTGGGGTCGACACAAAAACTTCTGGAGTCGACTCTAACAGTCCCGGAGTTGACTCTAAGTCGTGGCCAGAAAAACCATCATTCTGTCTTTTCTATTGGAGTCGGCTCTAACAGTTCGGGAGTCGACTCTAAGTCTGTGCCATTTTTTGGAGTCGACTCTGTGATTCCATGTGTCGACTCTAATGTCTGCAATTCTTACCTTGACATTAGATTCGAACTAGAACTTGATTTGTCTTATGATTTTGATTAATAAATCAAATCATACACTGAAAAACTTAATCAAAATCATTAGTAACTTCAAATGTTATACTCAAATAGTTTTGTTAATCATCAAAATCAATTGGGTCAACAATCTCCCCCTTTTTGATGATGACAAAAACTTTGAGTATATGCATTAAAAATTCATTTGAATTAAGAATTATAGACATTGTTAAAGCTTTAAAAACTTCCTAACAGAGAATTTGATGCCAATTTTCAAAATGAATCAAAAAAGATACTTGAGTTCTATTATAAACATCAATCAAGATGATTTAACTTTACATAGGAAATTATTAAGCTCCCCCTGCATTAATAACTCCCCCTATGCAAATAAACTGAAATCGATTGATACAAATTGATTAGAATTTATAAATCTCAAAATTTCTCTCCCCCTTTTTTTTTTATATGCCAAAAGATTGAAATCTTATATTCTTCCATTCTTATTTCTTTTATGCATATACAATTTTCTTCTCCCCTTTTTTGTTATCAGCAATAAGGTGAATTTAAAAATAATAAAGAAGGTTATCAGAGCAGGGTGTTGGTTCATTCAATCATAGAGATGGTAATTGGTTCTCATAGACAAATTTGCAATAAAAGGATAATTGTATTTCAATGCAAGATTCATTACATGTGTCAATTCAAGTACATTCTTAGAAAAGTAACATATTCAAGTGTATCCACAGTAAACCAAAATTCCTAGATACAAGCTATCAAAGTAAAGAAAGCTAGAAATCCTAAGATACAAACTAGGATAAGATAGGATATCAAAATCAAACATGCTTGTAAACAATTTTCTTCAAATGTCCAATCATTTCCATAATTTCATCTTTTTGGTCTTTCTTAAATTTTTCAAGACAAGCTTCAACTTGAGCGACAGCAATATCAAGATCTTTCTTCAACTGACCAGTAGCATCTAAATAGACTCTTGATCCATCTGCTATCCCTTCTAGTCTTTCAAAAATCTTTTGAAGCTCAGATGACATGGCATTCACTGATTTATCCAAAGTAAATATCATGTCAAGCTTAGCAGATATCAATTTCATTTCACTTCTCATATCCGAATCATGCTCAGTCAGTAGGGCTCTGAGCTGATCAAGCTGCTCCTCTGAAAATCTTCCAGATACCAAGGCTGACTGATGTGGAGGTGAAGGATGAGTGCTCGGTCCAGCCTCTGAAGGTCCAGCAGTAGATGGTCCAGGAATATCCTCTGCTCTGGCCTCCTCACTCTAACTTCCTCTGCTCTGGTCTCTTGTCCTCTTTTTATCCAAAATTATTTCTTTTCTGAAGCCCATGCGGTGAATTGTAGAGACACTGTAGTAATCAGTATGCCTTAACTTCCTTAGTGGCTCATTATCCATTATTAGCACACCTTGGCTTCTAAAAACTAATGTCAGAATCATACCATATGGTAGTGTTGATCTCTTCTTAGTTGCTGCTTCTGCCATATAGCCAATCATCATACCAGCCAAATTAACAGGCCTTCCAGTAATGATACAGTCCATCAACAGATATCTCGCTCCGAGACATATTCAAACCTTCCAATTTTAGGAAACAAGATTCTTCCACAAATATTGTGAAGTAATCTGAGTTCCAAATTTAGTTGATTAGCCATGACTTCTTCAAACTCAGATACTTCTCTCCCTAACATCCTAGATAGGGCACCTCCTCTATCATCATGTTGATACTCAACTAGTCCAATAGTAGGCATCTCCAATAAATTTTCAAGAATCTTGGCTGTGATTATCACTTTGGTTCCTCTTACAAAACTCACTAATCCTCCCTCTCCTCTACATAAATCATTGTAAAATTCTCTCACAAGGGCAGGGTACGTAGGAACATCAAAGAGCAAACTTTCTCCCATCCCATTTCCTTCAATAATCGACCAATAGCAAAGCCCTCCGAAGCAAATAAATCGAAATCTACTTTCCTTCCAGTTGTAATGGCCTTACCCGCTAATTGATCTACCCGTGGAGAAGATGGTGAAGGTGGAGAAGCATCTTGGGTGGCGGATGATGAAGACGGTGAGGGTTGCCTACGAATCATCCTTTTTCTTGTGGGAACGGCCGAACTCCAACAAACGCATGCTTCTTAGGAGCCATTGGATTTGATTGGAATGAGTTATTGAGAGATTTGAGGGGTTTGGAGGAGTTGGAATCGGTTTGGAATGGTTTTAGAAAGGGTTAGGAGATGATAGGGTCGTTTGGGTGTCGACTCCGCCTTTTTATTTTGACCTAGTTCCACTTAGAGTCGACTCCCGCAAAGCGAGGTGTCGGCTCCGGACTAGAAAATCTATTAGCGCCCGAATTAGAGTCGGCTCTACAGAAGCCGGAGTCGGCTCTAATTTCCCAGACAGAACATCAAAATATAAAGGTGTCGACTCCACAAACTGCAGGTGTCGACTCCACAATAGTTTCAGTAAAAAATTTGAATTTCAAGGATATGAAACTAATCAAATTAATCAATAAATTTAGATAAATGTTCCTTATCAATTGGGGAAACAATGAATCAAATTTCTAGATAAATTTTCTTATTGGACATAGAGGATTTTCAAGAAATTAATGAAGTCTAGATAGTTGTTGTCCTTAAGAGTTTCAGAAAATCATTCTAAAGGATCACAAACTCCTAATTCTCCTCTAAGATAACAAAATCTTTCCTCACTCAAAGGTTTGGTAAAAATATCAGCTAATTGATCATTAGTATTAACATAATCAAGATAAATATCATTATTAGCTACATGTTCTCTAATAAAGTGATGTCTAATTTCAATGTGTTTAGTTCTTGAATGTTGAATTGGATTCTTAGTTAGATTGATGGCACTAGTGTTATCACATCTAATAGGAATTTTATCAAGTGTATACCATAATCTTCAAGTTGTCGCTTAATCCAAAGGATTTGAGCACAGCAACTTCCAGCTGCAACATACTCTGCCTCAGCAGTGGATAATGCAACCAAATTTTGCTTCTTGCTAAACCAAGAGATTAAGTTACTTCCTAAAAGTTGGCATGCTCCACTTGTACTTTTTCTATCTAATTTACAACCAGCATAGTCAGAATCAGAATAAGCAATCAATTTTAAGGTTGAGTCTCTAGAATACCATAATCCTACATTTTTAGTTCCATTTAAGTATCTAAAGATTCTTTTAACAGCAAATAAATGTGATTCTTTAGGATTAGATTGATATCTTGCACATAGACAAATAGAAAACATAATATCTGGTCTACTTGCAGTTAGGTAAAGAAGTGATCCGATCATACCTCGATAATGCTTCTGATCTACTTTCTTACCTTCTTCATCTTTGTCCAGCTTGCATGAGGGACTCATTGGCGTACCAAGAGGTTTAGCAGATTCCATACCAAACTTCTTGAGTATTTCCTTGTGTACTTTGTTTGGTTGATGAAAATCCCGCTTTCTCTTGTTTGATTTGAAGTCCAAGGAAGAAGTTGAGTTCTCCCATCATGCTCATCTCGAATTCTCTGCATTAACTTAGCAAATTCTTAACAAAGGAGATTGTTAGTAGCACCAAATATAATGTCATCAACGTAAATTTGAACAATTAATAAATCCTTTTCTTTTCTTTTTAAAAATAAAGTTTTATCAATGTTTCCTCTTGAAAAATTATTTTCAATTAAAAATTTACTTACTCTATCATACCAAGCTCTAGGTGCTTGCTTTAAACCATAAAGTGCTTTGTGTAGTTTGAAGACGTGTTTGAAAATTCATGATCTTCAAAACCAGGAGGTTGTTCAACATAAACTTCCTCATTTATAAAATCATTTAAAAATGCACTTTTAACATCCATTTGAAATAAATTAAATTCATATGACATGCAAATGCAAGTAGTAGCCTAATGGCTTCTAATCTAGCAACAGGTGCAAAGGTTTCATCAAAATATACCTTCTTCCTGATTATATCCTTTTGCAACTAATCTAGCCTTATTTCTAATTACCAAGCCATTTTCATCCAATTTATTTCTAAAAACCCATTTAGATCCTATTATAGGGTGTTTTTAGGTCTGTCTACTAGAGTCCAAACTTGGTTCCTAGTGAATTGGTTTAACTCTTCCTGCATTGCTAACATCCAATAACTATCTTTCTCAGCTTCCTCTATAGTTTTAGGTTCTATATGAGATACAAATGCAAGATGATTATTGATATTTCTCATTGACGATCTAGTCCTTACACCTTGAGATGGATCACCTATATTAGGTCTTTAGGATGACCATAAGCATATCTCCAATCTCTAGGTAGATCTTTATCATTATGAGCAGTATCAATACCATTATCCTTAGGTGAGTCATCATCCTTAGCTTCAGGTTCTTGATCTGAAGATATTTAATTTTTCAATACCTCTTTCAATCAAAGATGTATCTTCCTCATCATCAATTTTATCTGAACTTGATGCTAAAGATTCATCAAACACAATATGAATGGATTCTTCTACAACTAAGCTTCTCTTATTAAAAACTCTATATGCCTTACTAGATGTAGAATATCCTAGGAAAATACCTTCATCAAACTTTGCATCAAATTTTCCAAGATTATCCTTTCCATTATTATGAATAAAGCATTTACAACCAAATGCATGAAAATAACCTAAATTTAGTTTCCTATTATGCCATAGTTCATAGGGAGTCTTCTTAAGGATAGGTCTAATCAGGGCTCTATTTAGGATGTAACATGCTGTATTTATAGCTTCCGCCCAAAAATATTTTGGAAGTTGGATTTCACATAGCATGGTACGGGCCATGTCTTCTAAAGTCCTATTCTTCCTTTCTACAACTCCATTTTGTTGAGGTGTTCTAGGTGCTGAAAAGTTATGATGTATGCCTTTTTCAAAACAGAATTTTTAAATAAGTAATTTTTAAATTCAGTTCCATGATCACTTCTAATAGACACTATGGTAGTATTTTTCTCATTTGTGACTTTCTTAACGAATTTCAGAAATATTGAGAAAGTCTCATCTTTGTGAGCCAAAAACATTACCCAAGTGAATCTAGAGTAATCATCTACTACTAGACCATATTTCTTTCCTTCTAGACTTGTGGTTCTAGTAGGTCCAAAAAGGTCCATGTGTAGCAGCTCTAGTGGCCTAGTAGTTGAAACAATATTCTTAGATTTGAAAGAAGTTCTTGTTTATTTTCCAAATTGACATACATCACAGATTCGATTATTTTCAAAATTTAAGCTAGGAATACCTTTAACTAGATCCATTTTCAATAGTTTAGAAATTAGGTGTGTGCTTGCATGACCTAATCTACGGTGCCATAGCCAACCAATCTCATTCATCTTAGCATTATTAGCAACTAAGCAATGATTACTTGGAGATAAATTACTCAAATCAATTAAGTACACATTTCCATGACGTTTACCAACAAGAATAATGCTATTATCAATGGGATTAGTAACAGTGCAGACAGAAGCTTCAAAGGAAACTTTGAAACCTTTATCACACAGTTGGCTAATACTTATCAAATTATGTTTAAGTCCATCGACATAAAAAATATTATCAATATGAGTAGATGGAGTAATTTGAATCTTACCAATACCCATGATATGGCCTTGACCATTATCACCAAAAGTAACTCTCCACCTCTTTTTGATTCAAGGGTGATGAATTGATCTTTGTCACCCGTCATGTATCTTGAGCAACCACTATCCAGGTACCATTTTCTTTTCAGTCTGATGGCTGCAAGACACTCCTGTAAAACATTCATGTCTTAATTTTAGGTACCCAAGCCTTCTTGGGTCCTTCATGGTTAGATGCATTAAATATTGTTCCTTTGGGAACCCAAATCATCTTTCGTTTATTATGTGGAGATTTACACATATAGGATTATATCCTTTATTTCCACATTTAAAACAAGTAATATTTGATGATTTTTAGCATGTACAAAAATATTTTTCAAAGATTTTTGCTTTTTAAGTGGATTATATCCTAATCCAGCTTTATCAAAAACAGCTTTTTGATTATCCAAAATCATATTAAGTTTGATAGAGCTCAAGGTAAATTTATCAACTATAGGTTTAAGTCTATCAACTTCATTTTTCAAGCTTTCGTTTTCTTTCATCAAAACTTCTTTTTCTATAATATGCTTTTTATTTTCTAAGGATAGTTTTTGCATTTGATTTTTAGATCTTTGTTCTTTGAACTTAAGTTTGCAAAATCATCCATTAATTCATAAAAAGCACTATGCAATTCATCAAAAGTAAAATCATCAAGAAAACTCGAACTTACCTCATCATTGTCCGCCATGAAGCATAGATTGGCCATTTCACTCTTTTCTTCCTCTTCGAAACTTGAGCTTTCCGAATCACTCCATGTGGCCATCATTGCCTTCTTTTTGAATTTCCGGATGCCTTTCTTTAGTTGTGGGCATTCAGATTTAAAATGACCCGGCTTCTTACATTCAAAACAAATAACTTCTTTTCTTTGCCCTTGTCCTCATCTTTTCTTGCAAAGGGCTTTTTCTTTTCAAACTTCTTCTTCTTCATGAATTTTTTAAATTTTCTTGTGATGAGTGCCATGTCCTCATCATCACTTTCATCTTCAGATTCATGAGGCTCTTCCATATATTCAGGAAATCTTAAGAGCCATAGTCCTCTTCTTCTTTGACTCATCATCATCAACGTGTTGCTTAATTTGAAGCTCATGAGTCATCAAGGATCCCAATAATTCTTCCAGGGGTAGGGTACTTAGATCTTTTGCCTCTTATATTGCAGTCACTTTAGCTTCCCAAGTCCTAGGCAAAGAACGTAAAACCTTCCTCACAAGATCAGAATTATCATAAGATTTACCAAGGCTTTTTAAACCATTAACTATATCAGTAAATCTTGTAAACATATCAGTAATAAATTCACATGCATCCATCTTAAACAATTCATACTTATGAACTAGCATGTTAATCTTGGATTCCTTGACTTGATTTGTTCCCTCATGGGTAACCTCAAGCCTATCCCAGATTTTCTTCGCAGAAATGCAAATAGATATACGATTGAATTCATTTGCATCTAATGAGCAGTATAAAACATTCATTGCTTTGGCATTAAGTTGTACCAATTTTTTATCATGTTCATCCCATTCCGTTTCCGGTTTAGGAATCTCCATGCCATTAACTTTAGCAGTGGGTGTGTGTGGTCCATTGACTATAATGCTCCATAGATCATAGTCAAGTACTTGAATGAAGATTTTCATTCTAGCCTTCCAATAACCATAGTTTAATCCATTAAACAAGGGTGGTCTATTTGTAGATTGGCCTTCGGAAAAAGATGAACCAGCTTGAGTTGCCATGTGAATCTTTGACTCTTGATCGTTAGATCAAATCAAATGAGCACTAGCTCTGATACCAATTGTTGGTCCGGATAGCAACCCAAGAGGGGGGTGAATTGGGTTTTTCAAAAATTTAAACTCTTTTGAAAAACAAACCCCAGCGAAAATAAAACTTAGATTCACACTAATTAAAACAGAATATGCACAAATGGAGAGTTAAATAATGAGACAATCACGGCAAACACAGGAGATTTTATAGTGGTTCGGTGTACCTATACCTACGTCCACTCCCAAGTATCTCTTGGGTCCACACTATAATCAATCTGATTACAGCAGAGTTGTTTTGCAAGCTCACAACTTGAACTTATTATTTTTCCGGGTGCACAACGAACCCAGCTGGTTTTCAAGGCTCACCAGCACAAAACCTTACACCACAAGCAAACTGCTTGCACAAGGCTAACAGCCTCAATGGAATCAATCCTCCGATTGACCCAGCAAATAATAATTATTTTTACAAAACAAAAGCTCCTCCAATGAGCAAATATACAATGATAGAACACGAAATAAAGAGATAAGAATCAAAGCCTGATTTGCAGATCTTGGTGGCTTGCTTCTTCTCTTCTCTTGGATGGATCTTTCTTTAGAATGCTCTTGAAACTCCGAAGATCAGAAAACTAGGGCTTCCTTCTTTTCTTGAGATTTCTTCAAAGTGAAGCTATGAAAGCTTGAAATCTCTCTCTTTTCTTTTGGGGAATCAGTATGATCTTTCCTCTCGAATCTTCCCTCTTTTTTTTCTGATGGATTTCAAAGATTTGTCTCTATTCTTTCTTTTTGCCTCTCTTATTTTCGGATGCAGCAAACCCCCTTCTTATAGATCAGTATAATCCATAAATAGTTTAAAACTATCCGTTAGAAACAAGTGTAAGAAGGATTAGATCCATAAATAGCAATAGCAGTTGGAATTAAAAAGATAAAAGTAAAGTTTAGAGTCGTTCTGACAGTTCTGGAGTCGTGTCTGACATTTTGGAGTCGGCTCTAACTTTTCTGGAGTTGGCTCTAAATCGAAAATCCCCAAATTGCTTGAACTGGAGTCATCTCTGGCTTTTTTGGGGTCGACATAAAAAAACTTCTGGAGTCGACTCTAACAGTCCTGGAGTCGACTCTAAGTCGTGGCCCAAAAACCATCATTCTATCTTTTCTATTGGAGTCGGCTCTAACAGTTCGGGAGTCGACTCTAAGTCTGTGCCATTTTTCGGAGTCGACTCTACGATTCCATGTGTCGACTCTAATGTCTGCAATTCTTACCTTGACATTAGATTCGAACTAGAACTTGATTTGTCTTGTGATTTTGATTAATAAATCAAATCATACACTGAAAAACTTAATCAAAATCATTAGTAACTTCAAATATTATACTCAAATAGTTTTGTTAATCATCAAAATCAACAATTGGGTCAACAAATACCACAACACTCCACCTCTCAGGTACGCGCGCAAACTCTAAGGTAGTGTTTGAAATAGGGAATAAGAGGGGATATCCCCTGGAATAAGAGGGGATATCCAGGGGATATCCCCTCTTATCCCCAAAAGCCATAACTATAAGGGATAGCTACGAATAAAGTTAACCAAAGGGATAATCCATGGTTAACCATTGTTAACCAAGGGATATCCCCTCAATTTATTCCCTAGAGAATGCAGGAATAGCTGGTTATTCCTCCAAATAAGAGTAAAAAAAAGTTATCCTCTGGATTTACCTTTTTGCATTTGATATGATCAATGAGATAGCCAAGGGATCCCTAGGGATAGCTAGGGGACAAACTCTATCCCATACACTTATCCATGGATAATATTTTTTCTATCAAACACTACCTAAGGCAACCCTTTACGCATTCATTTTACTCACTGAATCTCATACCTCATTAGAGCTCTCACAAGAGCCCTGAGGAACACTCTATATGAAGAGTCTTCTCCTTACATCTGCTTGCTGTGAATCTCCACTGATTTGAGCGTTAGAGGGTCCTCCGCAGAGGATAAACCCCCACAGTACCATCTGCGTGTGGACTACCTTACAGGTTCTACCCCGAGACGATGAGATCGACGTCTGGATCAGGAGCCAGAAATGCATCCGAGTCGGAGAACATATTTTCATGGCAATAATAAAAAAAGCTGAATAAAAGTTCTTAAATGCTCTTAATGGGTGCCCTGGGACACATGTTAACCAAACCCTTATATAAAACTCCTATCTTGTAGGTAGATGGAGTTTGTAGTTATGACGATGGATCTTTTGACTGTGAGACAACCATCTCAAAGCAATACATCCTACTCCCATTCAAATGTTCAAACATTTTTCATGTTCGAGCTAAGATTGGTCTCATGAACCATCGCCTATGTTTGACATTTTGCTGACATCCTACAAGCTGCTGCAGGTGCCAAAGGAAAAAGTTCAAGTAAAAGATGTAGAGAGAGAGAGAGAGAGAGACTCAGATGGAGATTCTTGGCCAATAAAGAGCATTGCCAATCATCCGTCGGTGGTTTCTATTTTACGAGTGAATGATCATACCGTGCCTAGGGATGCAACTTGGGTCGGATTCAGAATGATCATATCGTGCCTAGGGGTGCAACTTGGACTGGGTTCAATCCGAACTCGACCCATCGAACCCGATTTACAGCAGTATTTAAACTCATGTTTGCCCAATCCAAACCCGAAAGATCCGAGTTTAACCCAGTCCGATTTGTAATTAACCCGGGTTAGGATTGACCGCAACCCAAACCCGATATAACCCGAACCCGAGGGTTATCCGAACAGGAGTAGCTTATCGGCACCAAATTTTTGGGGACATTGAAGGTGCCAATCGGATCGAACGAGATGGCCAACTTGAGAGCGAGAAGGATAAGGTTGTCGGTCGTAGGCGAGGAAAAGGACAACATAAAGGTGGACTATCCGTACATTTCGTTTCACTTTCTGCCTCCTTCTCTTCTTTATTTACGACACCTCCTTCTTTTTTTTATTTCAGGTAAGATTTTTTTTTTAATACAATATTAAAGCTTCGAGTCCAACTTATGCGTTCGGCAAGGAATTTTTATTTTTTCGTCTTTGGGATTCATAATTTGGTGTTTATTTACTTTGAAAAAAGTTTTTTTTTTTTCTCATCAACCCGAATTCCAATCCGAAACTCAATCCGAATCTAATTTTTAAAAATAGGGTTAAGGTTAAGGTTTTACAAATAGGGTTAAGGTCAGAGTTAGAGTTAACATTTTACAAATAAAATTAAAGTTATGATTAAAAAAAACTCAAGTTTGAGCCTGAGTTAGACTCGTAACCATGCCTACATCCGTTTATATTTGAAGTCCAATGTGAGGGGTTGATATGACGGCCCTTTGAGGACATCTTTATTCGTTAGGCTGAGCACACGTGTTCAACGGATAAAAGTGACTTTAAAAATATTGATTTAATTTTTTTTATTTTTAATATTCCTTATTACATCAACAATGAGTGATAATAATATTGAATTAGTTATAGCCCATCTTACAAAACAAAATTATTACATACATTATTATATTTTATGTTGCCGCCGGGATCCGTCCTCCGACTCGAACGCGGTCGATCTCCAGGGAGAGGGGTGCGGCGGACCTGCAAAAAGAAGCCCACACGCGGAGGGACGCTGGGGGTGGTCCTCTGCGGAAGACCCTCCGACGCTCAAGTCAGTGGAGAAGAAATCGGCGATCAACCAGACAATGGGGAGGTGGATCTCTCCGGGAGACCTCTCCGAGGGCGGCCAATCGGAGGCTCCAGAGGGCGGGAGCACCGACGAGCTGCCGGGAGAGAGGAGAGTGAGAGTGGGGGCGCAAGCGCGCAAGTGTACGTACAGAGTTGCGTACCTAGGGGAATGTGTGAGACTGATATTTATAGACTGTCGTTTGGGTCTTGAGCGCCTTCTGGAAGGTTCGGAGGTTGTTACGATACGGAGACGAACAGAATCAGGCCGTTGTGGGGCCGTTAGAATCCGCATCTTGTTTGTTCAGAGATTGACAGCTGGGAGAGCTCCTTGATGCCTCGAGATCTGGTTGAGTAGGCCTGGGGCGGTTATGATAGGCTTTAGGCCACGTCCCGACATGATTCTTTGTCTAGGATGCCGTTTCGATAGGCTTGGGGTCTCCCGCCTCAAGTTCCGTGGAGGTAAGTGTTAGGTTTTGGATTGCAAATGAAGCCGAGCTACGGAGGCCCGGAAGGGCCGAGCTAGAGAAGCCCGGAGGGAGCCGAGCTATGGAAGCCCGGAGGGGGCCGAGCTACGGAAGCCCGGAGGGGGCCGAGCTATGGAAGCCCGGAGGGGCCGAGCTACGGAAGCCCGGAGGGGGCCGAGCTACGGAAGCCCGGAGGGGGCCGAGCTATGGAAGCCCGGAGGAGCCGAGCTACGGAAGCCCGGATGGGATGAAGGGAGGAGGTTAGCCTTAACCACCTCGCACGGATATTAACGTAATGATGATTTTACCCCTCAACACATGCCCTCCACTCCCTAGTTCGAAGCGTAGGTTCGAGCATAGGGAGTACAAGTTCGAATGGCGCGTTCCAGATGGGACGTCTTGGCTTGGACAGCTCGCGCAATGATGCCCTAATTAATGCGACGGGGCCATCCTGCCTTCGGGGCTAAGGCTCCCTCGCGAGCGACGGCTGGGATTGCGCCATGCTACGGAACCTGATCGATCGGGCATTTGTCGAGGCGATCCGGGATGCCTAGGATGAGACGCCCCACCTTTTTAGGGAGGCTTTCTTGGCGGAGAAGCTAAGTGACGGCCGTACTGCGTATATATATGTGTGCGCGTGCGCTCGGTGTCTTCTCGTTTTGCTTTCAAAAGGGTTCTGGCCTTCATCTTCCTCGACGCTTATTGTTTTCGTTTGGTACCCCTTTCAATGGCGATGAGCCCCGACGATGTGGCCTCCGAGATCATTGCCGAGGACCTGGGGAGGATTCATCAGCGTATGGCTTGCCCTTGGACGTCGTCCTACGGGTGCCGGAGCCCGATGATAGAGTTACCCGGGATCTAGAGTCCGGGGTCTTCATCTATGAGGATAGTTTGAAGGCGGGTCTTCGTTTTCCTCTCCACCCCCTGATGAAGGAGATCATGACCCACTACAATATCAGCCCGCCAATGGTGGCTCCGAATAGTTGGCGGAATATCATCGGATTCATCTCGATGTGCCACCAGATTCGGATCGTCGCCACTCTTCCCTTTTCCGCACCTGCTACCACCTGATTCCTGGGAGGAAGTCGGAGTGGCCCTATATCAGGCCCCGGAGATCCTTCAACGTTATCGCGGATAAGCCCTCTTCCATCAAGGGGTGGAAGAGCCGGTTTGTTATCGCGGAGGGGAATGTCGGTTCCGACTTCCCTCGGCGATGGGGGGATGTTGTAAGGGATGCGGAGACACATCCGGCTTTGTCGGCGCAGGAGGAGAAGGACTTGGACGTCCTCCGCAATGGACAGGTGTTTTCGGCTAACGACCTGCTATCGGAGGGGGCCCTCTTCGCAGCCGGGCTCAGCCCCCTGGACCCGCAAGGTGAGTCTCTTTCGTGTGTGTATCTTTCTCGATTAGTGTGCTTGGTTCTGAGTATGTGTGCTCTATTCTAATAGCGCAAGGTCGGCGTTGTCAAACCTCTCCAAGAGGAAGAGAGGGAAATGTCCCGGGGAAGGTAGCGGCGCGGATAGTGGCCGGCCCGTAAAAAGGGCTCATGCTTCCGCGAGGAGCCCGCCGGATGCCGGGGCAGTCATGGCAGAAGCGCCGGGGGCGAAGGAGAGCCCGGGGAGGGCGGTTATGGCCTCCGACCCTCTCGTGTTGGAGATATCGGACAGCTCAGATGAGGCTCCGATGGCTCATCCGACCGCGTCTCCCCTGAAAGAGGAAACAGCGGTGGATTTAGAAGAGGGGATTGTTGCTGAGGAGGCTGCCGTCCCCGCAGGATCGCCACCGGCTCAGCAGGAGAGGAAGAAGTGGCGGCCGCAGCCGGGGAGGTTCAAGGGGAGCCCTCTCTTGGTCTCTCCGCAGGGGGGTCCGGTAGCAGTGAGGCAGGTCAGACTGAGGCTTCGGGGAGCCTGCGGAGGAGACGCAAGTGGCGGAACAGGCCGGGATCTCGGAGGGCCCCGGCGGAGACACAAATGGTGGTCACCGAGGAAGGGGCGTCGAAGGAGGAGACGCAGCAAGGCGGGAGCTCCGCATTGGGAGCTTCTTCGAGAAAGGTTTTGGGGAAGCTGGCACTTGGGCTAGCCGAATTATCTGAAGAAACCCAAGCCAGGGCCTTGGTAGAGGAGGCTGGGAGGTTGAAGGCCTCTCAGACGGGGGCCGCCCAGGCTGGCCCTTCGGGCGGGGTTGGCCAACCCAGTGGCTCGGATGCCGATATTGAGGAGGCGTTTTCCGCCATGATCAGGTCGGCCCTGTATCCGGGCACGGATCCTCGGCGGACAAATTTCGACCTGGGGCTGGTCGATGCTGCGTTTGGGCAGCAAGGCATGGCAGAGAGTATCCATCTTCTTCCCGACATCGATAACACGACCTTGATGAGGATGACCCGGGCCTATGCCTCGCGGGTGAGTTACTTTTCTTGTGCGATAGATGTTTCTCGATTGACCCCATCGTGGGCTCTTATTCAATTTTTGCCTTTACAGAGCATTTTGCTTTCCCGGGCGATTTGCTGGCGCTTGAGTTTGGCGACGGGGGCCAGTGTCCAGGCCCGGAGGGAGAATGTCGAGCTCCAGTCGCGGCTGAAGGTGTTGAGCAGTTTGAAGAGCCCATGGACACGATGGATAGGAACTTGAAGGGGGCAAGGGCGGCACATCAGGTCGCCCTGGCCGAGGTGTCCAAGCAGAAGCGCACGGCGGAGGAGTTGCAGGAACTCCTAGCGAAAAATGACAATGCGTGTTTGGAGTTGGCCAGAAGTCGAAGCATTCCGCGGAGGTGAAGGCGATGCAGAAAGAACATAATGAGAGCATAGGTCGGCTGGGGAGGGAAGCTGCAGACGAGAGGAAGCGTTTAACCAGGATGCTTGGCGAGGTGGAGGAGCGACTGAAGCGCCGCGATAGCGAAATTGCCCATTTGAAGGAGGGCGCTAAGTGGCAAGAAGGGGTGATAGCTCGGGTGAACAACGAGCTAACCCAGGCTCAGAGGCAATCGGAGCCAAGCAGTTGAAGATCAGCAATCTGCAGGAGAGAGTTGAGCTGGTCGGGGCTGATAGGACAAGAGCCAGACGTGAGGCTGAGGAGTTGGCCAAGAGGTTGGCCGAGAGGAGGAGGTGCGACTCTCATTCTCTCCCCCCTTTTGGCTTTTTCTATTGGTTTCTTGTGATGCCGACTATTTCGGCTTTTCAGATGGGAGTTGGAGTGGAGGTTCGGGCTCTTCAAAGCGAGCTTGTGTCCAGCCGCAACAGGAGCTCGGAATTCGAGACGCGGCCGACAAGTTCGAGGAGCAAAATATCATTTTGCGGGCCCAAGTCGCAGAGGCCGAGAAACGGACCGCGAGGCCAACACGCAGCTCGCCATACTTAAGGGGAGGCAAGACGTTATGAGCATAGACGCGTTCCATCACGGGATGGAAGAGTGCAAACAGAGGATACTCAGTGGGCACCCGGAATGGGATCTTTCTTTCCTGAGTGTTGAAGCCCTGAAGATGGCGAG